>JAXQJV010000263.1:0-25084 GCA_037042255.1 Penicillium sp. PG106-07D | reverse complement strand
GTAATGCAGTTGCTGCGGTAATGTATGGTAAGGATTCTTGGCAAAACTGATTATGTGATGCGGATATTACATAATTTATGGTGCGGCTAGCAAAACGCATGGTGTCCCTAGCAATTCCCCTGTATCGCGGTTACTATAATTCAAACCTTTTGCGAGTCATCAAAACTTTGCGTGTTCCTTCGCAACAAAAGCATCTGCATCAAAACATACCGTCTTTTGAAACGAATATATGTTTCAAAGGACAGAGTTATCATTGAGCCAAAGTTTTGGCCGAAATGGACTTGGAGTGCCACGTGACTGAGTAAGTCGATATTTTTTTGCATCCTACATCGTATGTATGTAGGTCTCAAAACGCGAAATATGTACAACCGAGCTGATGTCTATACAAAAATGGGAAATCCTTCTCACCATTTGACCTTTGGGGATGTCCCGTTCTCTTCGTCAGCCACAGGTACGCGATTTGGGCAAGGGACGTTTGACACCAAATTTAGCACTCTATCAAAAAGATGATAATGCATGTGATGCAACAAGATTCCTCTATGGCGTCGAAGTGAAATGAGACGACAGGGATTTCGCCTCCTGTATAATTGGTGAATCCTGAGCCCGGTCATAGCAGCCAGGAGGATAATAACCATGGAAGTGAGAGCCCAGTGTCTGCACATCTTGGAAGCGTCAGTACCGGCCATATACAGGTTAATTGAGAACATACCCAAATGATCATCCTGGCATCCTGCGCGTGCCAGGAATTGCCCAGATGCTTCGTAAAGAAGCGCATGTTCTCTCCGCCCTAACTTTTTGAATCAAAATACGAATATTAGCCACATTAGAAGGTATTCCGTGGGCATATTGCCTCCATAGGACGGATAAGAATAGAGGGCCGGTCGAGTACATGACAGTGATATAGGGAAGAAGCCAATGTCGGTTATACCCTCGTAGTTCGCCGATCACCCGAATGAAAAAGGGATGTCTTGGGATTGACCCCATCACATCATTAGAAATTCCCGTTGGGGTAGTTTGGCGAAGCCAGGCTGGAAAATACAGAAGGGGATCAAGTCGGCGATCACAGGCCTTTTGATTGTGTTAAACGACTGAAACATCGTCGGAGATAATCCAAGAACATACATTGTCCAGATCTATGTATATCCCCCCAAAATGCGCCAGGATAAAATAGCGGATAACATCGGCGCGTTGAATCGGCTATGGATATGAATCGAAAATCTCCAAGAACCATGGATATTCCTCGGCGATAAAAGCCCGTGCACGGTCGTCAGTCCAAAACTTCATCAGCCGTGCATATTAGCCTTCCAATTCAGTTCTGGGCAGGGCAGTGAGTGTTACGGTCGAAAGCGAAATCAAAAGAATTGCTGTACCATTCAACGAAGCAACTGAAGCTGAGGAAAAAAGAAGAGAAAGTAGCGGTCGAGGGAAAGAAGCAGTTTAAATACATCAGCAGAATCCTCCTCACCGCCATCTCCGACCTAGTCCTCTGTCCGCCTTTCGTAACAGTGAGGTGTCCGGTCCGATTGAAGCCACTCACAATATCTTGATAATCAGGGTGCATATCCACGCAACTTTTTCGGGGAACCTCCCATATTTTTGGGATTTTTTCGTCTTTGTAGGTTTGGTGGATGATTCGGGGAATAATATGTTGTGTTTCCCCTGATGCATAGTTGGCCATTCGGATTTCATTGTAGTGAATGGCGTCGGCAAGGCCATCCTCTATCAGCAATGTTAGAAGAGGCCCGATTGCCCATAAGGTGTATACCAGACAAAAGAATCCAGTAATCGAGAAGATCACAGGAATCGTTCGCATGACGATGATGATATTGTTAATTTGTCTAATGCTAGAAATTTGCTGTACGGGGAGAGTGATTTTCAATAATGGTGTGATTTGGGACATGCGACAATTGCGTGTTTGGCCGGTATTGATCGCTGGAATCTGCTTTCTCGCGCTGTAGAGTGACAAGTAGGTTTAGTGTAATTTGGTGGTCAGTTATCCAAGAAATGCTCTTTCATGGACAGTGGCGAATTGTTACTAATACTATCCAGACTGTTGTAGACATGGGTATCGTCGAAAAAAAGATTGCGGGCCCGACCCGTTTGAGCTGACAGAGTTCGGTTAGCGCCAGTCAGAGCTTCGATTCTTACCGAAGTGCTGGTGTGACCCGGATACGCTATTGAACCATTGTTCGTGCGGGAGGAGGGAAAGCTTCTCGCGTCATGATGTACCGGGTACCCGGCAATTTATTATAGCTGCCGTCTTCTCTACTTTTGATGGGGTTTTGGCACTCGGACAAAAACGAACATGTACAAATTCGACACGTTATACTAATGATACCGAGTACCAGTTACTGTCAAAGATAGATGAAATGATACAGACTAGTATGTATATGGCCCAACGAGAACTATCGGGATCATCAGAAGCACGATTGATTGGTTTAGGAAAGGGGCGGGTTGAGCCGTCCCATGGCGGTGTAACCCAGGTATTCAAGCAATAGTGTTGATAATGATGTGTTACAAGCATATTACAAGCCATAGAACTGATGAAAATTGAATCTAAAGGCCGCTTTGGACTAATTCTCTCTAGTTTCCTTCCCTTTCTGACTGGGATATCCTATCTTTGACTAAATATGTAAACAGAATACTCAAATATCTTTGTAAATTTGCACAAAGTGTTCTTATCACAAGGTTCGAATAGAACCTGGATCATCGCGAGTCCTGCCGTGGCTTAGTTCCTAGAAGCCCGGTGAAAAGACTTACGAATAGGCTAGCCATTCGCATTATAAACAGTTCTTATTTGGCAGCGTAGTGAGCTACCCATTTTTCTAACCCAGTAGTACAATAGTTTTTTAGTAATGACTCCTAGGTTCTGCTCAGTAGCGCTTACAGACATGGGACCGACGACAACAGGTGACGCCAGCGATTCAAAAAGAGTAATGGAGTTTTGCACAGTTTGGTAGGACCTATTTGCTGGCGTGTATATGCCGCCTGATGCCGCCTACCAATCTTTACCCCGGAGGGTAGCCCATTTGCGGGCTAGTACGTCCAACATTGTGTGAAACACGTTGCCGAGGCATGGAAGTATTCGCTTGCATACACTAATGATTTTAGTAAATGACATGAGACTAGCTTCTCCGTGAGTCGTCATGCAAGCCTCTTTCTTGGCCACGGATCATTCCGGAGTCTAGCGCGGTCACAGTAAAGATTATTACACAGAGTCGGACAGTTCATGAAAGACAGCAGTTTACTGGTCTTTCAGGAAGCCGGAAAGTCCTTCTGTCTCTCCACTCTTCAAAAAACCGGGCTTACTCCCCATAACCTCGGCCGAAGCATGTTTGATATTGTCTTAATCTCCCAGTATTGGTCCCTATATTCAATTCACCATTTTGAGAGGTAGTTGCTGTATTATTCTGAGCTTTTGAAAATTATCTACGGATCCCAAAACACGGAGCTCCACGCAGTACCTATATATCCGAGGACAAGGCATCTCAGACTCTTAAGGTAAGTAAATTGAAAGCTGTTAAAATTTTCCTTATATGAGGAAGTTATATCGCACGCTTTTGTCTCTCAGCGGAGCTCCCCATTCACCGTACCCCAAACGTGAACAGAACCTTCTGAAAAGGTGACAGGGCCTTGCAAGAACTGCTGATCTCCAGTCTCATCTTTTACGTATATACCTGAGGCAATATTTGTCGTTGACTCTTCTAAATTTGGTGGTGCCCCCCATTCCCACGATAGCATGCCCCCGTATTGCTTTGGCAAGCTTTGTGGGTCAATGTAGGACAACAGGACGGTCTGACTCTCTGAGGGAGACAGGATGAGTATTTTCGAAATGCTGCCCGGATCGAGCCACTTTTTGATGACTCCCCAAGCCTTAACGAAGGATGGAGGGGCGCCAACAACCTGTAACAAATATCTGTGTCAGCGTGTTGGGGTGGAGGATCGAAATTGTCTGATACATGCGACTCACGAATATATGACTTAGCGTCTCCGGATAATGAGTCGTGGCTATTGAGATCGCCCCTTGAAGATACTTTTTAATCTTCCAAAAATGCCCGAACCCGACGCCCGTGATATCAATGATGTGTGTCGAAGCCGAAACCGGAGCCCTGACGCGAGAACCCGGTAGTTCGCTGCAAAGGGGCATCACGAATTTCAACATATTTTCATACAAGGCATGGAAGGCGAGAATTTGACAAGGCAAATCCTCTGCTTGGGATACGGTCGTCATAGTGGTGTGACCATACTTCGACATGTAGGCCTCCATCCTGTCGGGGGTAAACTCTTTCACTGGAAAGACGTAGAGGGGAAGACCTTGTCGATCACGGCGCCCTGTCCATTGAGCGAACTAGCAAAACCGTCAGTTGTATGTCGGCTAAAGTTCCTTCGTATGATCACTAATCTGTTGGGAAATATGTGAGAGGAAAGTGGATGAACTGACCATCTTTCGGTAGTCTTCATAGCACTGCACGTCCATGCGGAGATAACATTTGCTGATGGCATGATCTACCCTCCAATCTTGAACGGCGCGAAATCTATTGATTGCTTTGTTGACATCGAGATTGTATGCACGTAGAAATCGCCTCATTATTTTTGTTAGCCGTCAATGAGGATGTAATATCCATAAAGGAACCGTATAGAAAGTCTTAAGCTCACAGAAGGGTTGTATCGTCGACAGCTGACTGCCTATCCTCGAGGACCTCGTAGAAACCATTCTCTTCAACGTACGATCTGAATCTCTTCATGGCCGTTTCTTCCTCCGGTAAAAATGTGCTGGTAAAATTCTTAAGCGTAGAATCCCCACTATGGCGTAGTAACCAACTATCCGGATCTGAAAGGCCAGGGAAGGTGTTAGGTGAGCCTTGCTCTTTACCACTAAGCGCCATAGCGTTGGTCTTGATATGTAAGACGATGATAATCTGTGACCAATCCAAAAGCCTCACGAACTTGGAAAGAATGGCCCGTGAAGTACTTTTCAAGCGTGGGAAAACGCATTTACCAAAGGCGCCAAGCGGGGGGAAAGGCGTACCTCGGCCTGCAGTGACCCCAGTTGTACCAATCTACCAATCGGCATACTAAAAACTTCCTCGGGACTTTCTAGTAAACCATCTGCAAAAGTGGACGCCACGCGAGTTATTCGGATATCTAAATGTCACCGATTAAATCCGACTCGAGGGCTGCCATTATTTTGGACCGCGGAAGCTTGGCCCTAGAGTCGAACCCCGTACATGGTCGAGCTATGCTCTGATTTAGTGACGAACCGTCACAATAGAAACAGCGAGAAATCTGTAGGTGATGTTTCTTCCCGTAAAAAGACTGAATATTTGACGTGCAGATAGCGACCTCAACGCGAGATGGCAATTGGCTATTCTTATACATTGTATCAAATTATCCGATTTATACCCAATCATTTCAATCTCCTTGTTAATAGGCATCCGCAAAAAAGGACACTGAATCACAACCATACAAGCGAGGCGGTACAGCTCTGTCTTACGTTGAATTGACGTTCATACAAGAAGACAAAACTAAGCTGACTCTTCTCTGATACTGCTTGCCATGTATAAAAACATCTCTACATTTTCTTGTGCCTTCAAGCTAACCAGAGCCGGTGGCATACCATGAATCCTTCATATATTGGAGCCGGCTAGTCACTTCACCAACCCTGTCAAATAACAGTTGGCGCTTTTCTGAATCCAAACCCTATTCCAAACCTCTGATTCAACTAAGTTTCGTAGGCCGTCGGGATACAGTATGTACGATGGGAATACTGCGGACTAGGACCGAAATATGTGAATATTCGCAGTGCATGTGCGAATACTTGTCCTATTTGAGGGAATATTCATCGGCCAATTGATCGTAGAATGGTTTGGACACGCGGATAGCCACTGAACAGTCGGAATTTTTTCTATAGACTCACGGTCTCCCATTACAGAGGGTGCGAACCATGGCGATTAAAATCTTAGAAAACTCGCTCTTTATAAAGGGGAAATAGGTAGAGCGCCGAGAAAACTGGCATTGAACCTTCTTTGCCAGGACCTACGTTGGATTCAAGAGATAATAGACCTTCCGAGGTTCAGGGCGTTTCTTTCTGAGGCGTCTTTATGGATTTGCAAGGAGTATTTCCTGGCGGAAAAGGCATGGTGTTACACATGGTCACTGTTCTTGTTTGGTCTTATTCTTGCAGCTCACATTTCTCTGGTAATTGGCATTGTTGCTCAACTGGCTACAAAATTTCTGTATAGCATACATAAGGCCACCTTGTATTAATGAACATTTTCCACCGTAAAGCCTCATCAGCACTTAGCCTTGCTATAGGACGAGTACTCAATACTGGTCACAAGTAGCTAACCGTTCTACGTTGAAGGCTGTCTCTAAAGGTTCACATTCCATCGACAAGTCCGCCTGACCCAGTGCCGGGTTAAGGCTAAAGTTGAATAGAGAATGTCGGTCCCAGCCAATGCGCCTTGATCGCCGTTCATGTTTTCCAAAAACGGCGCTGAATCGAGAACATGCTCGCTGACTCTTCATTTAAGGCTCTGGCGGAACTCAAAATGTCGATCCGCGTGCCATTGGCGATCGTCCAAAAACAAAGTTCCGCTCAATGGAACCAGACCGCCTGTACCCCACTATTTAAGGATCAGACGGAACTCAAAATATGCCACAGTCAATGAGTTCTAATCTATGTCTCACGTTAGGGGCTCGAAACTGGATTTACCTCTAATCGGAATAACGCTATCGAGGAGGTCACAAGCAAGCCAAACACTCTTGTAAATCGCATATTTTGTAAGAGAACTATGACGTTTCAGAGCCGAGATTCCGTATCGTCGGGATTTGCCAATCTTATGAGCATATGTACCAATTAGAAGCCATGCTATGATGAACCATGGAATGGCTTCAAACCCACTGAGATAGTATACGGGAGCTTGCAAGGTTCTTACGCGGAATTCAACATGGAACCCAAAACAACATTTAAGCGAATAGGGCAAGGAATAAACTATTTACCATAGTGGTTTGACGCTCCGTCTTTCCGGTTGAAAAAACTATGACCGAAGACAAACTAGGAAGATGCCGGAAGTACCAGAGTATCATCACGTCTGGAGCGCCCCGTCGCCTGTATAAAGTCTACGGCAAAACCATCTTGCTGGTTTATCTATCCTCGTCAGTTAAAAGACTGACGGGCTCCAGGACCGTCAAAGGCTTAGAATTAGGCACATACCATCATCGACCACCATGGGTAAAAAAATCTCAGATAAGCGCAAGCATGCCTCAACAAGATCTGGCACAGAAAATCAAGAAAGGTACAGGTAATAACCCGATAGCAGTCGATCTCCATACTAACTGGCGCAGGGCATTTATTAGCGCTTCGCGACGAACAGATAGGTCCTTGAATGACCGACTTAGGTCAGCACAGAACGCTTCACTATTGCACAAAGCTCGGACTGGAAAGGCGCTTCGCATCACCAAGGAAATTGTCGCTGCCGATGCCATGTATGAAGAAATAAGCGACCACCGCTGGTATCAGGACTTGCCTCCAATGCAACCCGACTATGTCCCGCTTCCGGGCGGTTTAACGTCGGAAAGAACAATTTTATGTCATGGCTGCCCTGACAGAAACTTATTGACTCCAGATACGACTCAGTACTACGGAGACATTCCTATTTATCTTCCCCTGAACACAACAAGTGCCTCTGGGTTCGAGAGAAGCCCCCGACTATTACGTTGCGCTCCAACGCTGGAGGACTCTATGCTTGACTGGATAAGTAATAGCAAAATGAGTGACCTAGCCAATTTGGAGGGTATAAACTTCGTAACACCATCGTTACACAATTTAAAGCCATCACTCCCTGATAGCGGATCTCGTTGGACCGACCTACCAAATTTGAATCTATGCACGGCCGATCCGAACGTCACCTGTGCGTGCGCGGGGTTCCAGAATCACACTTTTTATCGAGAGGAAAAGCCCTATCCCAAGGGAAGATCGCCACTCGTTGATCCGCTACACCATAACATCAAAGAAACCCGTCAAAATCATGGGGTGGTTCCACCTTGTGACAGACAACGATCTACCCAAAATTGGCAACCAAGGCATCATGCAGGATCTGAAACGGCTGGCGGGCCCCATCACAGATACCTAGTACAGTCCTCAGCTCTTTCTCACTTGTACGGAGGAATTGATGGTCTTCATACAGGACCCAGGGGTGAAATTTCTGGAGCTGGAGCCTTTGAGCCTCCCGGAGATTCTTTCATTGGAAAGGATTTCCACCCGCCTACGATGCGTCTCTCACCGGAGATCCTGCAGTGGAATCAATTTCCCTTCGAACTCAGCCGTGAACTAAACACCACATCTGAGGGTCTCAATTCTATCTCGCCAAGTTCTTTTGCTTGTTTTCAAAGCTTAGACAGCGGCAACACCTATCCCCGCGAAAAAACGAACTTGGAGATCCGAGAGTGCAGTATCACTTCACATGTCTTGCACAGCAAGACAAATTCCGTGTTGAATAATTTTGATCCTCTGGGTAGTGATCTCCGCTCCCAATAGGGGAAGTTAAGCGGCAAGTGGAGACATGCTGGGAGAGCAGGCTTCTTTACCGGGCTATCTAAAGAGAGAAGGAAAACGATGCAGAAAAGGACCAGCAACAAAAGAAAAGCTTGACCCTTCGTCAGGATCACCCAATTTAATTAATGAAATGGGTTCACTTGAAATAAAGAATTTAATATTTTAGGACAGCTCATCGTAACTGATAAGTAACACAAACTGAAACAGAGCCATATTATTTAAAGAATTTCATCTGGAATAGGCACCGAAGTAATTCGGTGATGAGCACCTTTCCGTCTGGCTACTCTATCCGGTGCCACGTTGTCGATACGCATCATACCACTTGTGAATGTCTGGTTAGTACTCATTCGTTACATCACGCTTCTTTGATGCCTCGTGGGAGCCGCGATTCGATAATATCTGAAAATTTACTTTATGAAATAATCGTCCAGGGGCTTCTGCGCAGCCTATGAAGGGGGCAGCCAGCCCAACCACAGATACTTTCCCAGCCAGATACCTTTAGTAGTGTTTCAAGAGCTGAAGCATTACAGCACAGCTACCAAGCGCAATTTACCATGGATGCTTGTTCAAGATTCGACCTACCATTGGCTAGCGGATGGGGGAATGAACTGGTGGGTGCCAAGTCAGACGGAGTTGCAATGACGACGTCCGCCACAAATGGGCGTCCGCAGTTATATATGGTTTTGGCCGCCCTCTTGCCGGGTGTTTGATGGCGACTGGTACCTTCGCATGTGTTGAAACATGACCGCCAGGAGTCAGAGGATACAACTTTGATATTCGGTTGACATCACCGAATTGCACCACTTTTGACCGTACTTAGGCCGTGTATAAGGCCTGGATTTTGGACCTAAACTCTTTGAATTGTTCGTGCATCACCTCTTATATCAAATAATTTTAACCCGTTCTCTATTATAACTGTTCGGGATTCGGCCGTGTGGCCAGTTAAACTCGGTGACTGCTTTTTGAAGAAACTTACCTAGGGCCACGAACCGTTGAATGCCACCCTGTGACCCAACCACTTGAATAACAACATTCAACTCGAGGTAAAATAGCTCCTTCTCATCCGTCGGAAAACACAAGGATTCGAGTCTTCCATGACCAGTTTCTGAATTTCTTTGTCGAAATAGGGTCGGTGCTCAGGGAATTCAATACTTAGTCGTCCGTCGCCTGAAGAACACAAATCACATGGATGATAAGGATGATACCTTACAAGGAATGTTTACCCTGCCCATGATGCTAACGCCGTCGTCAAACCATACGATGGCCTAATATTACGGGTCGTGCGCCCTTCATTAAGATGTATCGCTTCATAAGTATGAAGTCTAGGGAATGGTATCACGATAGTTATGATTATGCCCCGATAATTACCTACAAAGTAACGCGTTGGTTCTTTTCGCTTTAAAGACGCAAACATTCTCCACCGAGTTTACGAGTAGAAGGCCTCGAGCGGAGCTTAAGTTAACTGAATATCCATAATGATGACTCACCACCCTCCCCGCGGTGGAGTTTGGTCAACTCGGATTGAAGGCTTTGTGTACTATTACCCTGATTGTCCTATTTCAATTGCAAAGGGTGTTATCATTCTTCCGCTACAAAATCTAATTTGTGCTCGGACATGGTTCGAAAGCATCTATTGATCCCGACTGAGACCATTCTTGCCACAAATTTCAAACTAGAGCCTGACTGTCCAGTCATTCAATACACTCGGCGTTGGCAAGATTAAAAGATAAGTGAGATGTATACTTGCTACAAGTTCTGAGTGCTGGGTAGATTTGTGACTCTGTAATAACTAGTACTAGCTCGAACATCTAACCGGTGTTAATGATCCCAATTGCCTAGGTTTTCGAGAAATCTTGAGAATTGTTCTCATTCTGGCAACATATATCGTATCTATCGATAATCCTGAAAACAACCTGAAGTTGTGAAATGTAGTGCCTCATGATTCACCATTGAACCTAGATTGGCTTAAAGCGGTCATCAATCCCGCATACGGGCATTGTAGTTATTAGTGCCCACTGCCGAGCGTGTTGAATGTTTGGGCTACCGCCAACGACTCATTGCTCATAGACCCATGAGAGTTCTTACTGCGAGAAGTTGATAGGACATACTCGAAGCTCGACGTAATGTTCAGACCTCGGCTTAGATTTTCCAGTTTCAAATCCTCCTCGGAATGCCAAGAGAGCTTCCGAGTGGTACCTCGCTAAGAATATGGATAAGCTTCTCGTGGCAAAAGTTCGGATCAACTCGGACCTCGCAGTCCTGATCTATAAATCCGTCCATAAATTAAGGGAGTAGTGCATCGATGCCTCTGAGCGATCCAGTTCCGAAAACGATTTATATTCAATTTTTATCACTGCATTATTGGATTCTCCATGAATATTCTTGAAGAGGGCGATAATTCGGCCATGCCCAGCCAACTTCATCCCCCCAGACTGTCCGTTGGACAGGTCCACATACCACCTATTTACAGGACAGATTTAAAATCATTCCTCGGAGATCCAACCCCGCTGTCAGTGCTACTCCCCTACTGATTTTGGGTTTGGAACCAAACCCTGATCAACGAGTTGATAAATAATAGGGGTAATAATAGGGGTATTATGGGGTTTATTCTGGCCTTGACTCCATTTACTTGTGAATTGATGGAGTTTAGAGGTGCTTTTGGGGCTGGTGCTGCCACTGTGTAGGCCAAGTAACCTATTTTCCTTTGTTTTCTTGACTAAACAGTCTCTAGTGGCCCTCAGTACTTTTTCGGAGGATTAGTTCTTATTATTGCATCCGTGCTTCAGTTTATTTTGGGGAACACCTTCGTCTTTGTCGTTTTTGCGTCTTTCGGTAAGTCAAATTGCTTTCGTTCTATGAACTTTGCCTCTGATACGATAGTAGCCGCGTTTTGGCTTTCTTACGCGACAACATTGACACCCTTTTATCATGCCGCCGCCGCATATGATCCGGCTAATCCCCAAAACCCGGGATTTTACAATGCATACGGTCCGCACTCCCAGTTAAAGACATATGGAGAGGCATAGCCACGTGTACACTAACCAGTAAGAAATCTTTTGACGTTAGGTTTTTTCACGCTTTTTATGGGACTCCTTTGCTTCATATACCTCATTTGCAGTCTTCGAACGAATCTCTGCTTTGTCGCCATATTTCTTGGGCTCACCCTGGGGTTCTTCCTCCTCACGGGCGCTGTATGGCAATTAGCGGATGGGAACCCGGATCTGGCGCGAACATTGAAGAAGGTTAGTCTTCAGCAATCGCTCAGCGTCTTTTCACAATAATGGGAAAGAGTGACTGCCGGACTGTTTTTTTGGCAAAACTAACTTGAATTTTACATGCAAAGGCCGGTGGTGCTTGCCTTGCTTTAAGCTCGTTGCCTGGGTGGTACTTCCTCTTTGTGCAATTGCTAGCCACCGTTGATTTCCCCTTGACATTGCCGATTGGAGATCTGAGCCAAATTATTCCTTCGGCCAGTGACCGGGTGAAGAGAAGTTGTTAAACGCGCTAACTTTCTGGTTGGTGTCAAGAGATATTGTATACTTTTGAGATGGAAGGCAGCCTCCGCGTGTAATCGAAACGAATATTGATTGCGAATAAAATTTGACGAAAGCGCTTTGAAGCGATTCGACACAGAATAGGTTGTCCAGTACGAACTGTTCAGGCCGGTCAACAGTCAATCCATTCAGTACCTTGCAAATTTTCTACGTCTCTCTACCACTATATGGGACTCTGGCGTACCAAGCCAGGGCTTTTTGCCGTTCTCTCCATGACAGGTGTTGAGCATGGCGTTTCTGTGCTGTGACACCCTGCTCCTATAGGAAGCCGAGGCTATGCTCATTTTTCTGACAGACATACTTATTGTCAAACTCATATCAATTTTGTCATGGTAAGCGTCATATAGAGAATGTGTTTTCTCGGTTAATGCTAGTTTTCTAACAGATGAGGCATAGTTGTTAAGCCTATTGATTATATCCCGGTGAGAAATAAGTACGTGTTCTAGAGTAAATCATATCATAAGAAATGAACGGTCTATAAGAAGGGAACTGTTTGTTGACAGTGACAGTTTTTCCACTTAGTTGCGCGGCTTCGACACGAATCGTTTTGACCTCCCGTCTTGACTTGGGCTTTGCCAATAAGTCGCGGTCGAAGTTCTTCCCCAGTATCTTTTTCATGCCATCGCTCTTTAGCTGTTCCGTTTGCACCGCTTTAGAGAAATTCCCGCGCCAATATTCCTCTTAAGAGCCTTTAGGAGACGTGTACGGCAGCAATTAGAGGCCATTCTCCAGTGCATAAATATTATACAGATTTTACCGGCAGAATTCTTATTTAGCCAAGTTCCATTTGAACTTGACTAAGTCCCATCGCTGTTGAATTCTTCAACGCTATTGCTTAATTTTCATACATTATCATGAAGGTCTTGAAAATTAGATCTTATACACCCAAAAAGGTGAAATCAATTCGAACTATCTACTACTGCTCTCTAATTACATGTATTTAGGACATGGTACTAGCAAAAATGCATAGTATTCATCGTTTTCGACGTCGCTGACGCAGGTTCCTTTGCGATGCAGCTGGCGGAGGAGGATTGCGACGTTTTCCCTTCCTGGAGGGTTTCTGGCTGGTCCTGCGCTGTGTAGACTCTGCCACGATGGAAGCAGGGCTATTCACGGTGGTAGCTAGGCGATCCCTAGCTAGACGTTCCAAAGCCACGCGGTCGAAGAAGTCAGCTGGGTCTTCAGATTCAACCGATGGCGCCCTGTAGGCTAGCCTTTCTTCCCCCCCTCCCGCTGTGATCGTTGTATAATGACATGGAAGATGGGTACGCCCTTCTCCTTGATCGCTATACCACAAAGTTGCTGGACTTTGAACACTGTACTCTCACCATCACTAGTAAAACTAGTAGGTACGAGCCAGCGCGCTGTTAATGGCCCAGTCTTATTAGTCGGAAATACCTCCCGAGCGAGTAAGGGAGTATCCTCGATATCCGTAGTGTAATCAGCGCTGCGTAAACCCTGTAGTCGGCGATGTATGTCTGATAAGAAGAGGTCTAGGGAGCCCCATTGCTGGGAGAATGATGTGTATATAGTGGTATGGGCATCTATACACCAGTGATTAGTATGTGAACTAGAGAGATAGGAATATGATTTAGAGAGGAAGGAATATTACCCTTGATTGGGTGAATATCATAATCCACTACTTTCAGATAGTAGGCCACATTGAATATAATATCCTTATTAACCGGAGGTTGAGGTACGCGCCCAGAATAAGCACTTCGAGCCTGGCTTGTAGTACCAGAGATTTTGTAAAGCGTGTATTAAGCTGTGCAAGTGCCTGTGTAGCCGGAACTGATGCTGTGCTAGATGAAATCGATGATCTGCTAGTTGGAATTGATGCTGTACTCTGTAGAATCGATGGCGTAATAGGTGTAAGTGATGCCGTAGTGGATGAAATCGATGGCGTACTAGGTGGAATTGATGTCGTACTGGATGAAATCGATGGTGATGGTGTATTCACAGCTGCTGATGTTGTAGCTCCGAATTGATAGATAGCAGCTAGTATAGTCTCGATAAGAACAGCGTGCTGGGATGCCATTTGGAGAGGATAGAAGATAGATTGTTTTCTGAGAACATAGACAACAGAAAGGATGAGATGTACGATGGAAAGGAGAAAATGAACGATGGAAAGAGCAATATAGTAGAAATCACAAAACATTAGCATCCTCGTATTCAGCCGATTCTACTTCCGCGAACTGCTGTAATGGGACGCCCTGGCCCCATGCAAATGCGCCAAGAGGCCGAATGCTTACCTCTAATATAGGCAGGGCACCTGATTGGTAGTGTAAGAGGGTCCGCTCGAGTAGGGCCTCGTAGACCTGGCGATATGGGTGCTCTCTCTCACCACGAAGCTGGGTGAGAGGATCCTCAGGGTCAAACAGCCTGCCCATTTGCTGAAGCCCAATTTCATGTAGCTGTGTGCGGCACCAGGCCAGTGTAGTAGCTGGAAGATATTCAGCAGGGTCACATTCAGCCACATCCTGCTGGAGCCTAATAGAATAGTATTAGTAAATCATAGAATAGTGGAATTGAATCATGAAATAGTAGGATTGAATTATAGAATCATACTGTTCCAGAAGATCATAATCTAGAGGCTCCTGGCAATCAGGAACACCTAGAGCTGGGTGATAGTAATTCATAATCGGCTTCCCTGGGACCACATGTGGCCGCTTAGGCTGCGGGCGAATGCGATGTACATTCCAGGTATCGTTAACGAATGAATGAATTCGAGAACGGAGAATTGGTATATAGATCGAGAGAAATGCCACCTAGACATCTATTAGTATAACATTACTAGTATATATGTCGCTAGAGCACTTCTACTTACCTGTTCAGGGATGCATTGCTTTGAGAAGATTCCATCATTCAGTAGCTGATTGAAGTATCTATGATAAATGAATAGGCTCAATGTAGAGAGCTGTCCCCACAAGGATTCAATCCGCTGTTTTTCAACACTGCGACCGTAGATAAAGTATTCTCTTAGCTGGAGAAGAGATTGCAATGTTGCTGGATTTAATGTTGATGGATCTAATCTCAATGACGATGGAAGCGAAGCCGATGAAAGCGATGTGGATGGAAGCACATTTGATGTCCATGGAAGGGCTTATGATCGAGATGGAGGATTTTGGCGAAGCAATAGATGAGCATCACCAATCAGCACTGTCTCAGTACCAAGGTCGTTCGAAGTTTTCGTGGTAAATGCCCATTAGAAGCAGCGCATTCAAGGTATTGGCGAAGCACACTTACTGCAGTACGCGCTGATATACCTACGTATATCCACATAATGCACCGGGGGTAGCCATCAATTGCCGGGTATATCTCAATCCCAAAGGGCTTCATATAGCCATCAAGATGCCATACTTCATTAAGCCCTTTGCAGGTGTAAACATTTCGCTTCCGCTAGAGACCAGCTCGGCGCCGTTCGATGGCAGCAGGGTTGATCGTTCGGTAGATTCCATAGGCCCGGGCTCTATCATGACATATGTTAACTATGTCTTCGATGAACGCGATCATGTTCTCAACTAAGGCGATTAACTTACCCAGATATGAAAATGCCATGACTTCGTAGGAAGATCCGCTGTAATTGGCGGCCATACCCTTCAATATCCCCAATCTGATCTTCCGTCATAAGAATCAGCTCAACCTCTTCTTCCTGCGCTTCGCGCTCGTGAGGATCGTTGACGCGGAGCCGAATACCAAGTCTCTCCCGAGTGCGGCGTAGGGTACGCTTAGAAGATGGCATAGCCTTGTTCGCAAGGATCAGGAGGATCTCCTCCGTACTCAATGATAGCCGGAGAAGGTCATATACGATCGCATCGCGAGCGCGTGCATGTAGGTAAGGCCGGCGTGTACGGAAGCCCAAGGACTGTAGGCGCCGAGAAATCGTATTAAGGGATACGCTGATTCCATGCGTAATCAGCAGAAACCCACGAATATCCTCATACGATCGATTTGGATGCGCGAGTGCGCTGATTCCCTGCCGGTAGGGCTCAAGATCAAGCTGGGGGCCCATAGCGGAGGCCGAAGGGTAGCGAGCTGCCAGTTGCGGAATACGGCGATTTCTGCAATAAAATCCAATCAGCATCAGTTTCCTAATTGGTAAAGACTTATTAATACTACCGTATACTGGAAGCAGGGCCAGTCGGGTAAGGGGAAGTGTGAAGAGGGAAGATAGTCAAAGGTTGAAGATCTATATAGATCTGTCAACCCTAATGGGTTGCTATTCGTACTAAAACAAGGATGAACATCACATCAATTGTTTCCTAAATGATGCAACACTTTTATAAGGAGCTATTTATGTTATCATCAGGCACCAGGATATTCAACATCCTTGAACCTCCGTTATACTGTAAGTTCATGGGTATTTCAACCCCCATGAGCGCCCTCATTTTATGTTCTTGAATCAATCAAGTCTATCAATTCAATCAATCTCCCCTTTTGATTCCGTTGCTCTGATTGGCCAATTTCCAAGTACTCCGTAGCTGTCACATTGTTGATAAGATCACAAAGGTCATGTGACCTAATCTGACTAGGGCGGAGAGGGAAAAGCGGTCAATTTTATGATAGGTTTTATGCACTGGAGAATGGCCCCTAATTGTTGCCGTAGTGTGCCGTCTTTCATCATCGGGTCATCTGGGGAACACGGGGATACTCAGTCCCTATAAGCCTTGGCTCAAGTCTGGCATCTGAGCCATAGAAATATCAAGCTGGCCTTCATAGGTATAAATATCCGGGGGATGCGCGGCTTCTTTGCATAGCAGACATCCCCGCGAGTACCTACAATTCTTTTGACCCTTGGCAATGGAAATCTCTCTCGCCACTGCCATATTTATGGCCGTTAGTGCAAGCTGCCTTCCATCTCCTTCTGGAGGAAATGCGACGGTCTGCGATCCCAACCTCTGTACCCGGTGGCATGACTCTGGTGAAATCAACACGAAAACTGGAGTACAGCCCGGCAATGTGCGCCAATCTCATCTTTACAATGTCGAGGTTCGCCTGGCTGGCACTGATCCGTTCCGTCCGTCCTTCATTTATGAGACAATCCCAAGAAACGGCAATGAAAGAATTTATTCGCCCTGGGATTACCCTGCGGCTGGTACTCTCGGCAGCGATGTGGATGATGGAGTTAGCATTGAACCTGATATTGGCATCACCATGGCGTGGTCTCAGTTCGAGTATGCTCAGGACGTTGGTGTGAAGATCACCCGCAGGGACGGCCAGAGCTTGGGCCCGACCTTTAATGTGGTTATCCGCCCGCCCTCCAACAGCTATTCTCTGAGTACTTCGAGCGATGGAGGTATTATTATCCGTGTGCCCAAGGACGACGGCGGTCGACGATTCTCTGTCGAGTTCACTGACGATCTCTACACCTACCGCTCGGACGGACAGAACTACATCCAATCCGGCGGTGACATTGTCTCTGTCGAGCCCAGAAACGGGCTTCTCATATTTGCCAGTGCTTTCTTGCCTGCCAACCAGATTCCTCAGATGAACAACGACAACACACAGACTATGACTCCTGGCCCAATCAATGCCGAATGCCGGTGACTGGGGAAGCAAACCAATCCTTTACTTCCCTCCCAGGGTGTACTGGATGAACTCCAACCCCCACTGCAATAAGCCTAAGTATGGAGAGAACCATCTCAAGCTCGACCACACATACTGGGTGCATTTTGCGCCCGGTGCCTACGTCAAGGGTGCAGTCCAGTACACGACCTCGGACGGCGACTTCTTCGCCACCGGCCACGGCGTTCTTTCCGGAGAACACTATGTCTACCAAGCTAACCCTGCATCATATTACCAAGCCACCAAGAGTGATCAGACCAGCCTCCGCCTATGGTACCATGAAAATGTTGGACGACAGACCTAGCACTGCCACGTCCCGAATATCAATGCTCCGCCTTTCAACACAATGGATTACCATGGAAACAGCGACCAGGCCAGCGTGCGTCCGCATCACTGACTAAAAACAAGCCTAACCCTTTTTCATGCAAACCGACGGACCCCAAATGTACCCCAACAGTGTTGTAAACGACGTCTTCTACCACGCCAACGATGATGTTATAAAAGCCTACTATTCCAACGTCGTCGCGACCGGCCTTACTGTCTGGAAAATCCACAACGACCCCATCATCAAAATGGGCTGAGACTCACGCCAGGTCAGTGGTGTCGTTATCGACGGCCTCACTATCATCCACACCCGGTACCGTCGCTCCGAGACGGTTGTCCCGTCTGCGATTATCGGTGCATCGCCATTTTATATGGATGGGAAGACACCAGACACCAGCAAATTCATTAGCTTGTCCATTTCCAATGTCGTCTGCGAGGGACCTTGTCTATCTCTCTTCCGCATCCAGGCTCTCCGGAACTATAAGTACTTCCAAGTCAAGAATGTCGCTTACCCTGACGGCTTGAGCACGGGCAGCTTCGGCCTCGGACAGAGCATTGTCCCTTATGTGCCTGGAACGGGAATGGAGCTTCAAGTGGAGAACTGGACGGTCAGGGGAGAGAAGGTCACTATGGCTAACTTCCAGTCTAACAGCCTTGGTCAGTTCAACATTGCTGTTGAGTACTGGGGAGTGTGGTCAATTGAGTGATAGCACTCGCACACGCATCCATAGAATGAGTGGTATAACCCGTATGAATTTGATGGCAAATAAACAGCGTCCATTGTGATCCTTGCATTGCCACTATGGGCCACTACTGTGGGAAGGTCAAACAGTAGGAAGTCATCATGACGCAAATGACAGAACCTGCAATGGAATTTCAAATTAATTAAAGTATTCTGCCAGATAAAAGGTACATATGAGTAAGGGCAAGCTAACTGATGACTGTTATCCTCCAGCCACTCTATGCCTTACATTTCCCTAAAGCTCTATAATATATTTAGTTATTGGCAAGGTTGTACAACAGAATCCACAGCCAAGTGGATCACCCCATTCAAAATCGCGTCTTCGTACCAACGCACCAAAGGCTTTAGAACCCCCGGCCATGAATTGATTTTCAGAGGGTAAGACTGCTAAACATATCCATTATGCCTGTGGTGACACTAAGATAGGTCGATAACCACACGTCCATTCAGCTGACCCCGGTCCATGTCTTGGAAAACCTCTGTTAGCTTCTCCAGCTTCTCACTCCTAACGTGAGGCCTTATGATCCCACGAGAAACAAAGTCTAGTACTTCAAGCGCGTCTCGCCGATTGCCAACGGCAGAGCCTTCGATTGAAAGCTGCTTGAACACAAGTGGGCCCGGGGGCATAGATCCGACAGTTGATCCCTTCAATCGAGATATCTTTAATTGATACTTTAGAGTCTGGTGGGAGGCGGCTTGCAGCAAGCAGAGCCATAAGACCCTTAAACTGCGTTTGGATTTCCTGTGCAGAGCCGTGGAGGACTGGCCGGGCTCCGAGGGCTTGTTCTAGCTATTTATAGGTTAGTTAGTTAGTTAACTTAACGTAATTCCCGCCCGAGTGAAACACCCGGTCGAGTGAAACACCCCACCAGAAATCGCGCGTTCCAACCTACTTACCTACTTCAACCATCTACCATGCCACCAATTCGCACTGAATCCTGGCAAAAAGCGACCGAGCAAGAGGGCAGGGTTCTATTAGCCCTACAAGCTTTCCAAAAGGGTCAATTCAAATCAATTCGCGCAGCTGCGAGGCAATTTAGTGTATCTCATGTTACCTTATCTCGAAGGGCGAAAAGCCTACCCTCACGCGTCGATACACGCCCAAACGGCCATAAACTGACCCAGTTAGAAGAAGATTCGCTTACTGAATGGATTCTCTCTATGGATACGCGTGGAGCAGCGCCTAGGCCAGTAGCTGTGGGAGAAATGGCTAATATCCTTCTTGCTGCGCGCGGTAGCTACCCTCCGCCTACCGTTGGAAAGAATTGGCCATCAACCTTCATCAACCGCCGCCCTGAGCTTCGTACACGCTTCTCGCGAAGATATGATTACCAAAGAGCCCTAAACGAAGATCCGAAATCGATTCGGCAGTGGTTCGCGACCGTACAAAGTGTGATTGACGAGAACGGTATACAACCAGAGGATATCTACAACTTTGATGAGACAGGCTTTGTAATGGGCCTTATATCTTCGCAGAAAGTAGTCACAAGGGCTGAATACTACGGTCGGAGATCTCTTCTACAACCAGGAAATCGCGAATGGGTTACTGCGATCGAAGTAATCTGCGCAGATGGCTATTCACTACCGCTATGTATAGTCTTTAAAGGCAAAGTAGCTATTGCAGGATGGTTTAACGAAAACCTACCGAAAGACTGGCGAATCGAAGTCTCAGAGAATGGCTAGACTACCGATGACATTGGCCTACGCTGGCTAGAAAAGCACTTTATCCCACACACGAATTCGCGCGTACGAGGTCGGTTTCGGCTATTAATTCTTGACGGTCATGGTAGCCACCTTACGCCCCAATTCGACCGAATCTGTGCAGAAAACGATATTATACCACTTTGTATGCCTGCGCATTCATCACATCTACTACAGCCACTAGATGTTGGGTGTTTTGCAGTAGTTAAGCGCGCGTACGGTCGCTTCGTTGCCGATCTTGCGCGTAGAGGATATAACCATATCGACAAGCACGATTTCTTAGTGGATTACCAGCGCGCGCGGCTCGAAGCCTTCCAATCAACCAATCCTACTATCCAAAACAGCTTCGCAGCTAGTGGTCTAGTACCATTAGATGCCGAGAGAGTGCTTAACAAGCTTAATATCTCTCTACGAACACCGACACCACCAAGCAGCCGTCCAAGCAGCAGATCTAGCCAATTCACACCAAAAACGCCTAGAACCGTCACTCAGCTATTCAAACAAGCTTTAATGCTAAAAGATCTACTAAAGCGACGGTCAAATAGCCCTCCAAGCCCATCAAAAGCCATCTTAGATCAACTTATTAAGGGCCACTATCTTTCGCTTCACAACACTGCATTACTCGTAGAGGATAACGCGAATCTACGCATGGCGAATGAGAAGATGATCAAAAAGCGCAATCGGTCAACTAAGAGGATACCCTGCGCAGAGGGTTTAACCATTGAAGAGGCTATACAGCTAGCTAAGCAGCTAGACCAGCCAGAGGAAGATGATGGGGTAGATTCGCATGCAGAGGTTGAATTGCCTAGTCAGCCAATTATGCCAGCAAAGAGGGCACCACCTAGGTGTAGTGGGTGCAGGGAGATTGGTCACAGAATTAATGTATGTAAAAATCGCTTTATCTAGTTAAATTAATGGTTGTTGGTTGAGATAATCGATCTTGAAATCCTTTAGTAGGGTTGGGTGTTTCACTCGACCGGGTGTTTCACTCGGGCGGGAATTACGTTATATCATCGCTATTAGTAAGCGGTGGAAAAAGGATGGTGTGTGGAATCTCAACCTGGAGCCATTCTGCCGTGAGGGTGACCATGTTGGCAGGCGCGAAGTTTCTGGATAGTTGTTTAACAAGGTGTGCTGGGAAAAGGCATATAATCAAGGGAAGTAGAAACATATCTCCAGAATGCCCTTAATTGACATATATAAGCGCTACGTATATGGGCTTCCAATAAAAGGGGGCATTGACGTTGCCGTGAGGGTGTGCGAAGTGCGAATCGCACACCATATCAAACACATTTTTAAGCGGAGCCACAGACTCTCCTCGAATCTAATCTATTCTTCTAGATAAAGGAGCTGATCTAACAAATTTCGCATATACCCGTCAGACAATTTTCAAGCATCGAAAACGAAGCTATTCCTGTTCCTAGTACGATAAAGTCTCGTTAAAAATGACATCCAACACTCCACATCAAGCGCAACCAGCTTCCATCCGGAAACATCACCGCAGTTGCCCACGCCCAATCAAATTTGTTGATCCACCTGCACTACTCCGTTCATCTGCGCGATCTGCGCGATCTGGTGGGGAAGACCAGAGGCAGGAATCGGCTCGAGGCAGAGTTGCGGGAACTGGAGTCCGCCACGGTAATACGGGATATGCCATCTTAGGCGCGTGTCCCAGCCCTCTGGCTGGCGCTTATTTCAATCCAGCCATTGCTTTGATGGCCGAAAGAAATCTACCATCTGAGACTGCCAGCAATGACCTCATACATCATCTCCGGGTTACTGAAGAGCGCCGTCTCTTCCACAGTTGGAGGCAATGTGCCGACCAGTCGGCAGATGCAAGCAAACATAAAACAGCGGAAAGCAGATCAACTACAACCCCAGATATTCTGAGTTATTTTCAAACCACAGACGATGAGCGCAAATTTCTTCAGTGGTTGAGGGGGGATTTCTGATCGGCGGTGTATGTCGCGGCTTGGGACGTCGGTTAATGTTTCTTGCCCCAGTATATCCTCTTAATTGGTATCCAAAAAGGCCCATCTATTCTCCTGTAACTTTTTAATGGTAAAAACTAAGGGGAATAGTTCCCAAGTCTACTAAGTGGGAACCTCTAATCTGGGCTACGCAAATAACGAAGACTGAGGTTAAAATGGTCGGTCAAGGCGACTTAAAAGTTACACAGGATCCGTTTGGTAAATTACCATTCTGGAATGGCAACCGTCTGCACAGCACCAGCGCGTTGAAGATGGTTCTTGTAGGATAGCCGGATAGCCCTGCCTGGCTCCACTTAAAGGCCTCCAGCTCACAGGGTATACAATGCCAAGTTCCTTCAGCTCGGGCAAGCTTGAACCCGAAGCCGTGCTTCCACGATTCGGGGGAAGTTGAAGCATGATAATTTGGGTCGCGCACCATTTCCAAGTGCGAATTGCAAATTCTGTAGGTGCGAATCGCCCAAGTGTAGGGGAGCGAGTCGCCCAAGTGTAGGGGAGCGAGTCGCCCAAGTGTAGGGGAGCGAGTCGCTACTACAGGACCATCGACGGATCAAAGGAAGATTGCCTTTAGTAGACGTATATCTATATTTGACAAAATAGCTGCTTCAAGAACGAGGGACTTCTGAAATTTGTCTTCGTCACTTTCCCAGCTTAGCGAGAACATTAGCTGCTTTGAAGCTCTTAAATTACACAACATAAACGACAGCAAAATGCCTTGATTCTCAAAAGAAAAAAAGTCGAATTTGACACATTCTGCAATATCTTCAACGGAATTATAGCCATGGTTTTAACTCTGCAACGAAGTAGTCGAGCCCGGAAGCTCCTATTGCGCGCCAGCAATATTTTGACATAACTGTTGAGGGAGTCACAACAGCTTTTACGATTTTCGATGGGTTTGTCTCTATCAGGTCAGTTGAACAAGACGGGACTCATAGCTAAGATAAACCCCTTCGCGTTTAGTGAGCTTATCCTCCTCATTTCTCTCTCTCCTTCGTCCCCTTTATCGTAACAAAGAATTGATCACGAACCAACACTGAGGTACGAAGAGAAGCCCTGATGGCTCATGCAAACGTCTACAAGGGCCTCACTTCCGCATTTGCCATCCACTATGGCACGGGTAGAGCCAGTGAGTGAATGTTTCCCAGTACCCTAGTCAAACAGAGTGTTGAACATGGACTCGGACTCCACCGGATATCCTGTCGCGTATCGAAGCTATTGAATATATGCATAGAGCATTTCAGTTTGATCGTACCAAGGGGGTATTAAAGAACCTCAAATGGCGTGGCGATGCAAGCAAGTGTACCGTATGAGATGAGCAGCCAGGAAATCAATACCGGCCACATTCTCATCGCCCAGCTCTCCCACGGGCACTATCTATCCCTACTAGTAGTGCCACGGGACCGATGGCTTTAGGTGGTGGGCAGTCTGCTCATAGCCCTATAGAGGTATAGGACGATGAAGATGATGAGGGGAATCCTGAAAGCCCTACCGAGATCTCTGGTTATGAATATGAGTAGCTAGATGATCATCTCTAACTTCCTTACTACAATTTCTCTCGTACGACAGTATATGCTGGTGGTTCGCTGAGTTTGAAAATATTAGGCTCTTAAAAAAATTCTGCCGCGTTTAGATTTGATGTTATTGCTGATTTTCCTCGCGTGCTTTGTTAAGTATAGTAGCATCATCTTCCTTATATAGCAAGACATGTTATATCGTACAAAGCTATAACTTATTACTCTAAAGTGATTTCGTTCTACCAGGCACGAATACTATTATTACTGACTTTTCCTACCTGTTTCTTGCTAGTGGCTAGGTCTCCTTTAGCGTAGAGAGATATTGTATCGTACGAAGAATATAATCTCCACCAAAAAAAAAAATATAAAGTTTTAAAGGAAGAACAAAAGAATTATAGTATAGTCATAATTTCAAAAAGTAGCTATAATAACAAGGTAAATTAAACCCGTAAAGTAAGCCACCCGTACAAAGGAAAGCAGAAGTGACAAAACAGATATCAACAGAAAGAACTATGCAGGACTACATAAGCAAAGGAGTAGCCATCTGCGCAAATTGCTTCGGCCGCAGTGACCTCATTCGCGATTTCCGGCCTGTGGTAGACGCCTAACGTAGTATTCAGCTCCCGTAACCACCATTCAGCAAATTCATTGTTCACCATCTCCGTCCACAATGCAAGTCCTTCCTTCGTAGAGGTCTAACATGATCGAGGACCTCTGGATATTGGTGGTATAATCAGAACTCTCGTCGTATAACGCATTAGGAGGGAAGGGCCTGGCGCTAACGGATGAAAAGGAAGGGAGTTTTTCTTGAGGTGTATCCTCAAAGATAAATGAGGGATATTGTTTGAAACCAAGGGTTGACTCTGCAACATTGGAATGAGAGAATAGAGGTGCGAGTGAGAGTAGGTAGATAGAAAAACCTTATGGAAAGCCCTAGAACTAGGAAAGGATTTATCAGAAAGGCGAGAATCCAGGGGTCATCGCGAGCTGGACGAATGCGTGGTTATTTCAACATAGATCGGGTCTACTACCGCTGCGCGTGATTATCGGCCATTGAACCTGTTGGTACCACCAGCTAGGTACTGTGTACACAGTTAAGTGGACAGTGATTATGCTTCCAAAGCAAAAGTCAATTGATT
>JAXQJV010000262.1:0-25162 GCA_037042255.1 Penicillium sp. PG106-07D | reverse complement strand
TTGGTATTGTTGACCTCGGCAAGGTAGTCGCGCAGGTTGTTGTAGAAGTCCACCTTGATGTAGGAGTACTCCGACTCATTGGCAAAGCCGCGGGTGGAGCCGTAGTCCCAGTTCCAACCATCAGGCGAGACAATGTCCTTGTAGTGGGGGAGCTCGGTGCCGTTGATGATGGTCGCGCCGGCAGACTTGATGAGATCGAGCAATTCCTCCAGCTGAGCAACCTGCGCGGGATCACCCAGGGTCCAGAAAGACTCCCAGGGCAGGCCGAACACGGCGCCCTTGAGGGCGGCCTTGTTAGTCAGGAATTGGGTGTAGCCGCCCGTGGGGGTGAGGCCCTTCTGGGCAAGGGTGTAGTTGTCCCGAGTATCAACACCGTAGATGGCATCGAGGGTGTAGACCGCATCGCGGACGGTCTTACCAAAGGTGCCGACAGTATCTTGGTGCAGAGACTCGGGAATGACACCAGCACGAGAAGTCAGGCCGACGGTGGGCTTGATACCCACGATGGCGTTTCTCTGAGCGGGATTGATGACTAGGACGATGTGAGTTTTCATGGTCGAATGGAAAAGGATGTAATGGATCATATCACATACCACTTCCGTCAGTCTCCGTGCCAAGGGCAATGGGGATCAGGTTGGCACCAACGGCAACACCGGGGCCGGTGCTGGAACCACCGGGGTTGACGGTGAAGTTGTAGGCGCTGCGGCATTGGCCACCACGAGCAGAGAAGCCTTCAGAGTAGTTATTCGAGCGCATGTCCGCCCACTCACTCAGCGCACCCTTACCCAGCAGGAGGGCACCAGCCTTACGCAGCCCATTGACAACAAAAGAATCGCGGGGCACGACGCTACCGATCAGAGCCCAGCAGCCGGCAGTAGTCTCCATACGGTCCTTGGAGGCAATGTTGTCCTTGACAATGAAGGGAATACCATGCAGAGGACCGCGGATCTTGCCCTTGGCACGCTCGTCGTCCAGCTTGCGGGCGATAGTGTGGGCATCCGGGTTGAGCTGCAGAATGGCACTAGAAAGATCGTCAGAAATGACCCGAGCCACGCGAGAGTAGGTCATCCAATAGCACTTACTTCAACCAGGGCTGAGTCTGGTAGACACGGTCGAGATAGCAATCCAACAGCTGGACGCTGGTGAGAGAGCCATTGCTCATGAGCCGCTGAAGATCATCCACACTGGCTTCCTCCAGCTTGAACCCCTGGCAAGGACGCATGGGGAACAGCGAGGCGCCAGGGGCACCCAGACGCGGGAAATCATAGGCATAGGGGTCGGTCAAGATCTGGGATGCGACAAGAGGGTCGGCAACTTGTGCATCAGTGGCCGCGATGGCCGAAGCGGCAAGCGCAAGGCCGCTCACGAGAGCCTGCAGCATGGGCGACATGGCGAGAGGGTTGTATCAACAGCTGGATTGAATAGAGACCCCCCACCAGAAAACCATGTGGCAAACCTAGAGAATACGACGATCCCAGGGGAGCTTGGCCTCATATACCGAAAAGGCTAGTGAAACCTTGCCATACTGAGATGCGTGAATTCGTGACTAATCGAAGAATGCTGGCCCACTCTTGCCAAGTTGATTCACCTTCGGTGTCAACTAAACCACTCCTGCTTCGGAGTTTTATTTTGATCGAGTCAGCGACTGCTCTCCGTGCTCGGTCGTGCACAAGAGGGTCAAAATCAATAGCGCATCTTCCTTATGGAGTCGTTTTAAGGCGCTCTCGTCCTCATTGGCGTCTGCTCTTCACAAGCGGAGTTGATACCAGGGCGGAACCCTCGGAAGAGGCCCGTCGATACCGGCGATGCTGATGGATCATGGGGGGAGGCGCTTGAAGGGCTTGAAGTTAAACCGCATCGACCAACCAGCTCACCCACGCTGCGCCCGTCGGTGCTATCTTCGAGCCCGAGTTCCCATCGATTGTCTCAGACGCTCTGTGCTTTCGTATCAAATCCGCACTTGCAAAACCTTATTGCAAAGTCTCACCTGCCTAGAGTTTCCTAAACAGTCGAAACCTGTGTAAGTCTTGAAGAATCTTCGGACCCAAGGTCGGAGCCAGATCTCGCCCGGTTTGCTTCGATCACTTCCACCGATCTGGGTCCGTTTGGGCCCATTGCAGCCCGTTCACTGCGCCCAGTGGGCTGCCTCTTCTCTTGGCGGAGTAGTATTGGCCTTGGCGGAGAAGAAATTACGCACTTTAAATTCCTTCAAAGGGTTGGTGTACCTAGCTGGTGAACCTTTGCAGGTTGGGCAGTTATTAATTATGCTTTGGCCAACGATACTTTGCAATACGAGAAAAATCTTACTTGGCCAAGCCAAGGGCAGAGCCAAGAGATCCATAAACCGCGATGCAGCTGTGGTACCTGCAGCTTCACGGCAATGATCAGATGCGCCCGGTGGGATTTGCAACGACTATAAAGAGAGTGATGATATCAGCACTCGTGGCACCTGAGAAACATTCGAGATTTTCGTCGAGTACCATACTACCATGGAAACCAATGCTGCTTTAGGTTTGATTCATCTGACACAGAAATTCATTTAAGCTCCACTGGTTCCTGTTTCCGAGGTCTCGGTGGATTGTCGGAGATCTCCTGCTCGATCTCGTTGGCTCCAGCTTGCTTGAGGGAAAGTTACAGGATCAAGCCAAAAAGACCCGCTGGCGCCTGGACCTTTCTCGACAGATTATTCCATGAGGCGAGAAGAACAATTCTCTCATTTCACTTTCAGGGCATACGTTCATTATAGCTGGAGTGCCCCTCGCAAGACGCCTGTCGCTTCGGTCCTTCTTCTTTTGAAGCAGTTGGCAATGCCTTGTTGAAGGATCAGCCATGACGATTCCCGAAGACATCCTCGTTGCAAATGCAACGGGGAGAATCCCAGATGGCATCACATTGGCATATCTCGCAGAATCGCGGGATCGGCCCGCTATCGTGGGCATCATATTCATGGTCAGTTTTGCAGGCCTGCTCATTCTATTGCGACTGTATGCGCGGTTGTTCCTAGTCAAGAAAATCGGACTTGACGATGCATTGGCTGTCCTCACTATGGTATGTGCACGCTTCAGCTCTAAATGACCCTCGGGGTGACTCCGACGCCCAGTGCTTCTCCCAGTGGAGCATAGAGAAGATCATCACTTCATACAAAGATCTACAGGTCCTGTATCAGAAAGTGGCAACTGACACTTCCACAACCGCAGATTGTATACATCGTCTTTGTCGTTCTTTCAATCGTCCTGATCGAACTTGGCAGTGGTCGCCATATCGAATACATCCAATATGTCCTCTCTATGCCCACCGTCCGCGAAACTGAAATTCTCGACTTCATCGCCCACATCATTTATACTACGGCTCTTTTCCTTTGTCGACTATCTGGTCTCGCATTCTATTTCCGTATCAGTGCACGCTCGAGCAAGCTGCGATTGGGTATTATAATCGTGGCTGGTATCATCACCGCCGCGTATCTACCCCAGATCTTCCTTTTGATCTTTCACTGCAAGCCTGTCACCGGTCTCTGGCCCTATGAATGGCAAGTGGAGCCCACAAATTACCAGTGTCTGTCATGGGGACTGGTCTACTCTGTGAACTCGGGCGTCTCTCTCTCCTGCGATGTGATGATGTTCATCATTCCGGGCATTCTGATCAAAGAATTGCATGTCTCCTTGCAAAAGAAAATTCAACTTTCCCTTGTCATGTTCCCCGGTGTCTTGTGAGTATCTCCAACCCTCTTATCTCAGTGACCAACTTGCTTACATTCAACTAGTGTCATCGTCATTTCTGCCGTCCGCGTCTGGCTCGTCGTCGTCGGGCAATGGGCAGACGACGGCAGCTGGGCCTACAACCCCATGCTGTGCGTCGAAAACGCCGAAATCTCCAGTACCTTGATCGCCCTCTCCGTTCCCGCTCTCAAGCCCGTCTTCGGAAACATCTTCAGCCACTTGACCGAGTACACCTCCAGCCATACTCGCTCCCGATCCGTCGGCGGCCGATTGCGAAGCCAATCGAAGCCAGTGAGTGGCCTCGGTTCAACGACCCGGGATGACAAGAGGCTCTTGAACTGGTCGAAACGTGGTCATGATGATTATGAGATGATGCCTTCGGAAGTTTCGGTGGCTCGCGATGTACACAGTCGTGGATCCATCGTTAAGACGCCAGGGATTCGTGTGACGAATGAGGTGAATATTACTAGGGTGGAGCATGATCGATCGCCTTCGCAGGCTTCTTCGAGGGCTTCTGCTACTTCTGTGCGAGCGACATAGACGCGCATATTAATAATAGCTCTACTAATAACCAAAAGTATTCTTTTCATCATCACTTCATTTTGAGATTCACCACCTGATGGGTCCCACAGGGGGTAGGCCGGAGTAAATCATTTGTTCTCCATCCAAATATGGACAAACTATGTCTCGACCAGGGCTAAGAGTTCTATTTGTCTGGGCTTTCCGCTGAAGTCAGTCTCGATTTAATTATAGGTACTCGTGCAAAACCAAGTGATCGTTAAGATCGGACCGCCTTCTCCCGGGAGAGTGAATGGACAACGTTCTTCCTTGCAGTGCGTACTGATTGACTTTGGAGTGAGCTCAGCCTGGCCGCCGAGCTCATGAGGTCAGGAATCCCAAATGGATTGAAGTGAACGCACGCTCCACGTCTAAATCCTCGAGGGTGGCAACTTGATGCTTTACTTCGTCGTCTGCTTCTATGTATACTCAAGAGAAGCAATGACCTGATGCGTCGTCGGTGGTACTGAGCCAAGTTTGGGGCTCAATCGGCCTTAGTTCTCGGCGACTATGCCAAGCAGCCGAATCCTCCCGCACGATGCCTGTTTAGGTCATACCAGGGTCGCTGCTTAGAAATATACATGATTACCAAGTCAACAGCAGCCGTCCAATGAGATAGGTGACGTATACAAGGCTCTCTTCAATCTGCATGGGTATAAATTTGGTTGATCACCCTCAAATCAGTTGTTCGTTTGTGTCGCTTTCACCTCTGGAACCCCACTATCAGCCTCACACTTGCAGCGCGCCCCTCCCTAATCCTCGAAATAACCAACTGTCGAGAACTGGGAAAGCATTTTATCATCATGACTTTGAAATATCTCATCACCGGTGCTACGGGCGGGCTTGGCTCCCAAGTGTTGTCCTACCTCATTGCCAACGTCCCCGCATCAGAAATCGCAGCTGCCTCATCAAGCGAAGCAAATCGCAAGCGGTTTGAAGACCAAGGCATCTCCTTCCGAGTGGTCAACTATGATGATCCCCCCACTCTAGAGGCCGCGTTCCAGGATGTCGAGAATCTGTTGTTTGTCAGTACAAATACCTTTGACGTCGCGAAGCGCGAGAAACAGCATCAAAACTTTGTTGATGCGGCAAAGAAGATGAACGTCAAGCATGTATGTCCGGGAGTAGCAAGTGTCCCATGATGTGGCAAGCCGTTCTCATCTCAGTTAAATAGGTCTGGTATACGTCCCTTGCCTTTGGCGGGTTTGGTTCTTCCGAAGCGGATGTGCAAAAGGCCCATCTGCTGACCGAAGAGATGTTGCGCAAGTGAGCAATGCCTCTCGAGCTGGCAAGAGTGCCAGAGACGTAGCTAACCGGTCGGCTAGGTCTGGTATCAATTACACCTCGATGCGCGAGGGCCTGTACACTGATGCATTCCCCGTCTTTATGAACTGGTATCCCAGCACCACCGTCATGCATCTCACGTACGACGGGCCGGTCGCCTTCACCCTGCGCAAAGAGCTAGGCGAAGCCACCGCCCGATTGATGATTCGAGGCGGCCACAACAAGGAGATTGTGCTGCTAACAGCTCAGCAGACCATCACCTTCTCCGAGATTATCGACGTGATCAACGAGACTACGGGCCGCAGCGTGCAGGTCAAATTCGTTTCGCCGGAGGAGTTTGTGCGATTGAAGGCTACCGGCGACGAGGGCGGGAAACCAGAGGCCTTTTTCCATAAGCTGCTCTCGTGGCACGATTCCATTGGCAAGGGGGAGACTGCTATAACGGATCCGTTGATGGCGGACCTGCTGGGGCGGGAGCCCACGCCGCCCCGAGAGGCGATTCGGGGATTATTGAAGGAGAATCGGGACTATGAGTGGCATCAGAACTATGTGAATCGCGGTTAAGGTGGAAGTTAGTATCAATCATGTTTGTGTAGTGAGATAGGATGGCATTGCAGGCGCAGCGATTTGTTGCACGTGAGAGCTGTTGAGGAGGACAGCGCGAGTGCACCGAGGCAGGACTGGCAGAGGTTCGGCCGGAGAAACGCTACCTTACACTGTACAGTTAGTACTACCGTGTTTTTTGCTCGGCAACCGAGTCGGGAGTTGCTGCCTTGCAGCCTGAGACCGTAACTCGAGTAAATCACGAGAATAGTAGATAGAACAATGGTGAAAGCATGAGATATTGGAGATGTGTGTCACTTCTACACCCTTATTACTCTTCTCTCTTTTCCTTATACATCCTCTGGAGCACGTCTTGTCGATCGGCAATCGAGCAGCGGCAATACTCACAGCCAGCAGAGGCCCAGCAGAAACCTCCGCGACGCCGTGTCCGCCCGACGCTTGCAATTAGCCCCGCCGTGATTGGCCTCTGCACGCTGACTCAGCACGTTGCCGACCCTCAAACCCGAGGTTAGTATGCCGGATCTCCTTGACTTCATTTTGTCGACATCGTCAGTTCTTCCTTACGGTTGATCTCAGGCCTGACCGCGGCTACATCTCCATTCGGATCCTCTCACCTCCTCCCACCTCGCGATCCTTCGTGCATTGATATCTACTGCTTCGACAAAGTCCCCCCACGGGCGGAACTTGTATTTTCTCCTCTCTCCATTCGCCCGCCATGGCCTCCCTCCGCACCACCTCCCGGCTCTTCGCTGCGTCGCGGCCGCTCTTCCGGCCCGCCAGCTTCGCTCGCTCCTATGCGACCGTTGAAGCCAAGATCTCCGACCCAGCTGCCTCCGAGACCCCCAAGATGAAGACCTTCAAGGTCTACCGCTGGAACCCGGACACGCCGAGCGAGAAGCCCACCATGCAGAGCTACGAGCTTGACCTGAACAAGACCGGTCCCATGATGCTGGATGCTCTCATTCGCATCAAGAACGAGCTCGACCCGACCCTGACCTTCCGTCGTTCCTGCCGTGAGGGTATCTGCGGTTCCTGCGCCATGAACATTGACGGTGTCAACACCCTTGCCTGCTTGTGTATGTGTCTCCCCACAACGCGACCAATTTGAGGTCGATGAGACCTTCAATGCGCAGAGTGACTGACTTCCTATGCAGGCCGTATCCCTACAGACACCGCCAAGGAGTCTCGCATCTATCCTCTGCCTCACACTTACGTCGTCAAGGATCTCGTTCCTGATTTGACCCTCTTCTACAAGCAATACAAGTCGATCAAGCCCTACCTCCAGCGTGATACCCCCAGCGCCGACGTGAGTAGCCCTTTTGGAATGAGATACGATCGTCTTTCTACTTCCCGGCAATACTAATTCACTCAACTCTAGGGCCTCGAGAACCGCCAAAGCCCCGAGGACCGCAAGAAGCTTGACGGTCTCTACGAGTGCATTCTGTGCGCCTGCTGCTCAACCTCCTGCCCCTCTTACTGGTGGAACAGCGAGGAGTACCTGGGTCCCGCCATCCTCCTCCAGTCTTACCGCTGGCTGGTCGACTCTCGTGACGAGAAGACCGCCGAGCGCAAGGCCGCTCTCGACAACAGCATGAGCGTGTACCGTTGCCACACTATCCTGAACTGCACGCGGACCTGCCCGAAGGGTCTGAACCCCGGTCGTGCGATCGCCGAGACTAAGAAGATGCTGGCCGCTTAGATGTGGATATAAAAACGGAGTTGGAGATCTTTATTTTTTCCTTACTGTCTCTGTGTCTTTGCCAGCCTCTTTTCATCTGCTACCTTTGTTTTTCTTTTTACTTTAACATTATTTTCCGATCTGTCCTGGATGTCTCAATAGGTGTATATTGTGGAAATTTGATTCTTGCATGAATGCACTCAAGATTCATTACATAGAATGGGATCATCGTGTTCCGGATCTCGATGATCAGATCTTTTGATTCGGCTATGTGAGATCTCTCCGCTTTGGGTTCGCTGTTGCACAAGATCGGCAATAGGGTTGATCCCACCAATTGGTAATTCTCGATGATTAGATCTGACGATCGAACTCTCTTCGGCGACCCTTCTCGCCTCATCCTGCCACCGCCCACTATTATTGCGTGCATAGCACTGGCGTATGCTCTACTACAAGCTGTTCTGGTTCCGTTGGGGCTCTTACATCATGACCACGTGACTTGCGTCCGTTTACCCGCCAGTTGATCGATTCCGTAGGCCGCAATGGCTAAAGATGTTTTTAAGATGATCGCTCGGGCATCGGGCGTCGCTCCACAAATCATGGTATCGTGCTATTGCTTTTTCTCATCTCGCTCACCCTGGAATACCTGCATGGGCTAGTGACTAGCGCCATCGCCTCGCTTGTGTGATTTGTCATTCGCCAACGGCGCCTGCCCGAGTGGCATTGCTAGCTCAAAAAAGGTGTGGATCTCGCCAGGCACACATACATGGCTGTGTTGTCACGTTGTGTGCCCTCTCCTAGAGCCCTGGGGGCCGGGACAATCACACATCCAAAGCAAAACGGGAGTAGCCGCGATCTCGGGAGACCAACGGCCTTGACAAGGCTTATTCGCCATGTAGAGCGCTTCTCGAGTTAGTTGTCCTTATCTAGGACTAGTATGGACGTTCATGGGGCTCGTGCGGATTCAGGATTGCTGCACTATGGAATGAACCCTTCGATATAGGGAGGGGTCCGCAGCCCCCAACTGCAATATCACGAAGACACCTAACCAGTCACAGTCAAAGACTCAACTAGTCCAATGAAGCCGAGTCTAGTCACAACCCCTGTCGCTTTTTCGGGGTTCCGTGTCGACGATGGACGTTCCCCGCGAGATCTCGTTTTTTCTTCGTTTCCCTGTCTCGGCGTGGTTTCTCTGCTGGTGAAATAGGCCTCTCAAGTTTTCTCCTTGGTCATCTAGCAGGTGTGGACTCACCAAGATGGACAAATTCGGCCTTCTCCCTGTTCTCGGGGTCGTCTCTGTGGTTCTGTGGTTGCTCAACATCGTTTATCGACTGTATGCCCATCCACTGGCTAGCTTCCCAGGTCCAAAGATAGCGGCCGCTACTTTTCTCTATGAGTTTTACTATGATGTTATCAAGGGCGGAATGTACGTCTGGGAGATAGAGCGCATGCATGAACGATACGGTATAGTGCCCTTCATCAGATGAAGAAGAATCCATATAGTCATCGTTAGGGGATTCACTCGAGACAACTAACACGTATACTCAGGTCCTATCGTCCGCATCAACCCGCGGGAACTACACGTCAAAGATCCATCTTATTACGATACCATCCATGGCGTCGGCGCTCGCAAGCGAGCCAAAGATCCCAAGTACGCCGTAGCCTTCGGGGCCCCGAAATCGCTCGTCGGGACAATCGACCATGATCACCATCGTGTTCGTCGCAGCTACTTGAACAACTACTTCTCAAAGCGATCCATCGCCAGCTTAACCCCATACATCCATCAGAAAGTGGACCAGCTCATCGACCGCTTTGAACATGCTTACCATACTTCAACAGTTCTTCACTTGCAGCTGGACTTTGCAGCTCTGACCGCGGACGTTATCACACACTATTGCTACGGCTGGAGCTATGACTATCTAGATGATCCTAAAAGTTCCCAGAGCAATGACCTTGTCGACGCGGTGGCGGGGTTGATGACAATGTTCCATATCAACCGTTTCTTCCCGTTCCTGATAACCATCTTCGTTGCTGCGCCGCAGGCAATAGTGCGCGCGATACAACCTGAAATGGCGAGTCTGTTCGCGGTCAAAGCTCGACTGCGTCAACAGGCGAAAGATGCTCTTATGAAGAAAACGGCGGATCATGCGGACTCCAGCGCCAGCGACAATATCTTTGACGCCCTCGTCAGCCCTAATGTGCCTCCTCATGAGAAAACGCTGGATCGGTTGGAGGACGAGTCTGCGTTGTTACTCGGGGCTGGTACAGAGACTACTGCGAGGGCTATTGCGGTGTCCATGTTTCATCTGATGAATAATAAAGAAATGGGTTTGAAGTTGCGCGAGGAACTGAAAACTGTGTTGAAGACTCCCCTTTCGAAATCTTCATGGACTGATCTTGAGAAGCTGCCGTATCTGGTAAGCGCCGTGGATTATTGAAAACTTGAAGCCGCGTACGGGATGTTAACTCGCTGCGTTAGACCGGCGCTGTGAACGAAGGGCTCCGTCTCAGTCACGGTCTGACTTCTCGCTTAGCCCGGATATCGCCTACTGAGCCTATGGTCTACAAGAACTGGTTCATTCCAGCCGGGGTAAGCTAGCAATCTCAGTAAATCGGCTTGAGCCTCCTGGTCCACGACTGACGTGCTGACCGCTCTCAGACTCCCATCAGCCAGTCAAACTATTTTGTGCACATGGACTCGAATCTGTTCCCTGAGCCAGGAAAGTTCGATCCAGACCGATGGGTTCGTGCTGCGGAAAAGGGCGAACATCTTGGTCGATACATCGTCGCGTTTACCAAGGGTAGGAGACAGTGCTTAGGGATCAAGTAAGTCGCAAATTCTCTTTTCTACTGCAGTCTGTATCAATGCTGCCGCCAATACTAAGATCCTTCCAGTCTTGCCTATTCAGAGATCTATATGACCTTGGCGCATATAGTCCGGCGTTTTGACTTTGAGCCTTTTGAGACTACTGTTGAGGATCTGGTCGTCTACCGGGAACAGGGTGTCGGTTTACCCAAATCTGGATATTTTGGTGTTAAAGCTACCGTCACTCGCATTGTTGAAGATTAAGTAAGGGGTGTTTATTTGACTCGGTGTATCAATGGCGGAGGGATGGGACGGGGCTCACCGGACACTGCAGTGTTAACTTGACCACTGACTAATTGGGAAATTCTTGTAATTTTTGAAGTATTCTCAATCCTCAGCGGCAATATCACCGCCACTAGGTATAGGATTGATCATACCACCGATCAATGTTATTCTTGGGGAAGTCATACGAGAGAGCAAAAATTGATTGACTCCATTGCACGGCACACGATCTATCCACTAAGATCACAACTTTCCCTGAAACCGACCATTCAGTACTTACTGGCTATGAATTTGTTGCCTAAGAAGTGGAACCAAATTTCTGGGTGTTCCTTGCCCGGGCCCTACATGTGATCTGATGTAGGTTTTCGCCGTGTAGGTAAACCCCGGCCAGGTAGGGTTTTCCCGCGTGGGGCTCTCTATCTCCATACTCATGAGAGACGGGTGGGTACTTTCCGAGTATGACCTGTTATCATAGTGCGACCTCTTGTAGGTATAGCCCATGTAGGGATTTCCCGCCTTACGGCCTTCTTTGTATATAAGACGAAGTAATTATCTGGAGTCCTCGATCTCATTCAAAGCATCAAATCACGCTTGCAACATTCCACACCATGGACGTCCTACTTGATGTCCTCGACACGTTCGTGTTTGATCGGCTCTATGCAGTGATGTTACCTGATACGACTGCAGGCTCCGGAGTCGTTGATTCAAGTCTCTTGAATCAACATGTGAAGCTTTACTTTCCTCTGGAGCCATCTCGTTGGGCGCAAGCCAGCCTCTTGAAGCGAGATCATATGGCGAGGCAGACACTATCGCTATTTTTCATGATCTGGTAAGTATCAACTTTAAGTGGGAGAATAAGCCGGGGTATTCATCGCTGACATTGTTCTTGTTCCATAGGTTCTTCGGTCTAGCCATGTACCTGCTCGGCAGCTGCGTTATGTACCACACAGTGTACGACAAACGCCTCCTCCAACACCCCCGATACCTCCCAAACCAAATGCAACAAGAAATTAAACAAGGACTATCCGCGATGCCGGTCATGGCTCTTCTGACAGCGCCGCTCTTCCTCGCAGAGGTGCGAGGATGGTCCAAACTCTACAATTTTGGCAGTGAGGCGCCCTTCCCTGGATATAACTGGTTGCAGTACCCACTCTTCATCTGTTTCACCGACAGTGGAATCTACTGGATCCATCGAGGTCTGCATCATCCCCTAGTTTATCGCTGGCTCCATAAACCACATCACAAATGGGTCGTTCCAACTCCTTTCGCGAGCTATGCGTTCCACCCTCTAGACGGGTGGGCACAGAGTCTCCCATACCATATTTTCCCCTTCCTCTTTCCATTGCAGAAGGTAGCATACTTGGGGCTTTTCATTTTCGTCACGGTTTGGACTGTGCTTATTCGTGAGTGTCTGATTACCTGCCGACTTCTTAGATATTTGCTAACCTAGTGAAGATGACGCCGAGTACCTTTCTACATCCGAGATTATTAACGGCGCGGCCTGCCACACAATGCACCACCTGCACTTCAACTATAATTATGGCCAATATATTACAATCTGGGATCGGCTTGGGGGCACGTACCGCAAGCCTGAGGAGGACACGTTCATGCGTGATACAAACCAAACTAGGAAAACCGCTGATAAAGAGGATTGAAGATAACCGGGAGAAGGTTAGTTGTCGGGTATTTTGTTTTATGTATATTTATAAGGTAATATCTATCATCGTCATAGCTTCATAAAGTGTTCTGGTAGCACCATTGTATAAACTCGTTCAAGTTCCCTAGCTCATCCGTTGCGGCGTTGTCAAGATATGAGAAGCTGTTGTCGTGGTCGTTGGCAACTTCCAGAGTGGCCTTTAAAAGCCACCAGAGTTCTTCAGCATGTTTTGGGTAACCGAGATGCAACACTTGGTCTTTTTCGAGAGGTCCAACGGCCGCGTCCCAGAACCGTTTCCAATTATCGGCCCCCCGGCTGATTTTTTCGAGTGAGAGATATTTAAGTATGCCCGTTCTTGCTTGAAATGCCAGGGAGTTTATTGCTACAATCCAGTGTATCAGCAATAGGTCCGCTTTTCCAGAACCGGGGATCACTTACCGTAAATGAGAATGAGAAGATGCTCTGGAGATAATGACGAGCTCCAAGCTGTCAAACCAGCAGTTTTAGGACTCTCAAGTAAGTGATCCACCACCTCACCCAGAGGAGGTAGAGGGCCCTCTTCTGAGCGAGCTGTGGCGATTTCACTGAAGGAAGACGCATCCTCGGCTTCCCAAAGCTCGGCGCTCCAGGCAAAATCACAGCCCATCTCAAAGACTGACAGTGCTGGATGGTTTTTGAAGCACACAGTAAGAAATCCATCTGCAAGGAAGACCCAGCATGCAATTCTTCCAGGCATCAGCGATGTGATTATGGAATATCAACTCTTCGTCCACAACTTACCTGATACACGTCTCTTCGGCTACCAGCATTCTCCATGTCCGATCATCACAGACCCGAGGAGCCATACTGCGCTTCATCTTGAAAATCCCAAACGACCTTATTGTTGAGACCAAGCAAGGGTGCCGTACAATACGGATACGCCGTCTAGTTTGCATATCGTCACGTCCAAATTGGAGCATTTCCGTAATAAGAGCGCTCTGTATCAATTGCACGGTAGGCATCAGATATCCGATATCCTTTGGGGAGGATACGGCTGAGAGGTTCGCGATCTTCCGGAAAATGTACTCCTCTGCCACATCAAGTACCCATGGTGAAAAGTTTGCTCCATCCATAGTAAGGCTATACGCTGCACCTGCCAGCCAGATTGCGAGTAGCAGTGGATTTGAGATATTGCCAGGGTCGAATGTGGGAAAGTGAACGATCGGCAAATGCCAGTGCACGGATTGGAAGAAAGCCGAGATAAAAGCCGAAATGTTAGACACGCTCAGCATTGCAGTAAGTTCCATGATATCAAGTGGTCGCTGGGTGTCTTCGCTTCCAGTAATCATCGATTTAGATGTTTCCACCAGCTCGTTCATCAAGAGGGTCAGTTGATTGGACAATTTCGATGGAAAGAGCGCATCACTTGGATACTCGGAGAGAAAGTAGTCCGTGGATGAGACTAGCTGTGTGGAAAATTCAGATATCTGAAGATCACCAGCAAAAGCTGCCAAGGGATCTGCAGGCACAAGGGCGTCCTCCAGATGAGAATACAAATTGTCGAGGTTTCTGCGAACTGAGCATTTTGCAGTCTCTCCTATCGCCAGCCTATCCTTGTAGACTGACGGGCTGGCAAAGTGTCGGAGAAAAGAGAATGGAGCGCCCCCATTGGGCGTTCTGTGCGTGTTGGTTATGGGCGAAAGAGACGGTGAGGGTGAGCTTAGGCCGGAGCGAGGATTTTCAAAAGAGGCCGCTCCAGGCTGTCCACTTTCAAGACTGCATTGTCTCCCTAATGACTGGCAACGAGAACATGGAAATCTCCGGTCGCAAGATGCCTTTGCCGAAAAACATGCCTGGCAGGACAGTCGCTTCCTGCCAGGTCGAGCCGGAGGGGGCAGGGGCTGATTATTCTTTTTGGCACAAGACTTGCTATGCCTCCGAGTGACCTCCCTTTAGCAGGTCAGCAGAGTACAGAACCTTGGGCATTGGCCTAGTCGACGTACGGTTTCTGGAATGACTTGTTGCAAAACGGGCAGCTGGACGTCAGCTGAGAATTATCTATCACTGGGTTAACTCGTAGCTCGACGTTGATATTTTCAGGTCCCTTACGTGTAGCCTCATGGCGTAAAAGATGTGTCTTTCTCTGGTATGCTTTGTCGCATTGGGAGCACTGGAACATGATATACAGCATTTAGATTGACCATCCATCGACACGGACAGTTGACACTGGGATTAGAATTTGGTCACGTAATCCACCTAGTCTTGGCTCGGAAGTGTCGGGCCGTACTCCGGCAAACTGATTGTAAGTGTTCCAAGCTCTATAACCTCTATCACTATTAGAGGCCTTTAGCCAGGAACTAGCTACGTGGCACACTTCCTAAAAGACTTTATAGTACTACCTTGGTCTTAGGTATTAGGTCTATATCTCTTAATATCACTAGCTATAAGTATACGTGAACATTACCCTTGGGAACCATCATAATCGACACGAGTAATTTTATAGTTCAGGCGCAAGTCTACAATCCTCTAGTTAATATCTTTGAGCCGGATCCTCGCGCGTATAACTACCAAGGGTCGATATTGTGCACGACCCCGGATTAAGTAAAGTGGTAGGTACGATCACGCCGTCAATATGCTATATCGATACGATGACCCCTCACAACCGAGTGAGTTGACTTTCCCAATGCTTCAACATTTTCCTCCAGCTGTCTAGTTCGCACATAAGTCGCTTATTAATTTTCTCTCCCTATGGTATGTTCCTCACTTTTCTTCTCATAGTAGGATTAGCCGTAGTGGGAATTGTTGGGGTGTCCAGGCCTGAGGTTGCGGTGTCCATTTATGGCACCAACAGTAGTATCAGCGGCAACGACATGTGGAATGACTACCAGAACATTCGCAGTATTGGTGACTGTAAAAAATGCGGCTCATTTCACCGAGAGGATGGTTCTTTGCTTTTTCCTTCTTTGATTCCTACCGTTTCATTTCTCAACCAGCCCTTGATACTTCAATTCTCGCTGTTCTCTGATCAATCTTTGTCGTCAGTTCTACTCTCCCGCGCCTCATTTAGGACTGGCCCTTTAACTCTCACCACTCTGTGCTCGCACGCCTTCCATCTGATAACTTGCCCAGAGTAAGGTTGCTTTCACCCTTCCCACGTCTCTGGAACCATCGACCAGGTCCGTGGGTATGGCTTACAACGAGATCCCTCGACCCATCGGAGTCGCATCGCCAGCCTGGTCAAAATAGGCATCAAGTTTCTTTCGTACTCGAGCAACGTCAGTCAAGAGGAGATTCAGGAAATGAAACAAAAGTTGGAGCAAATCGAGGCGAAGGCTACGGGTGACCACAACCTACCTGAAGTGGCGACTTGACGCTCGAAAACGTCGAGAGAATCTTCGATCCTCAGAAGTTAACTCCAAGAAACGAGCGAGAAGGCGGCTCGGAAGCTAAAAGGAGAACAGCATTCCCTTCTTTTTGTCTTCGGGGGAATACATTACAAGGTGGACGATCGATGCCGTGCTGACTCGACTTATGTCTAGCATTTAGCTTCCCTCTTACGTTGAGATGGTGCTTGACTGTGGTAGGGTCTTGCTTTTGCGTGCGTCCTGTCAAGTTTATCCTTACCATAGCGTTTATCCGCAGCGTTTCCCGGGAGGCCCCTGCGATTCCACAGTCCACAGTGACAGTCACATCCTCCCACCACTCGGTCCGGGCGGGCAGTCGACGGCTCCAGCACTCGGACTTCCGCCGAACATCCCACGCGGAGACTTCCCCAGATAAGCCCCTCTTAACCCCCACGCGAAGTAGCCCTATTTCATGTTCTTTCGTGTGGAATTGCCATTCTTTCCTCAATATTCCTACGCAGTTCAAGCATCAATCGTCTCACTATGTCTAAGCCTGCTGTTGGATTTGTCGGCCTTGGAGCTATGGGCTTCGGCATGGCCACCCACCTTGTCAAGGAGGGCTACCCTGTTCACGGCTTCGACGTGTTCCCCGCATCCGTGGAGCGCTTCAAGGCCGCTGGTGGAATTCCCGCGTCTTCACTCCAGGATTCTGCCGAGGGCAAGGAGTATTATGTCTGCATGGTGGCTTCAGCACCCCAAGTGCAGTCTGTACTCTTTGGTGACGCTGGCATTGTTTCTGGTGTGTATACACGAGATCTGAAAAACTGACTTAAATTGTTGACTTGGCCTATAGCTCTCCCTCAAAATGCGACCCTGATCCTCTGCTCGACCGTTCCTGCGTCCTATGCCCAGTCCGTTGCGGCTGAACTGCAATCGTGTGGTCGTGGCGACATTTACTTTATTGACGCTCCTGTCTCCGGCGGTGCCAAGCGCGCTGCTGATGGTACTCTGTCAATCATGGCTGGTGCCTCCGATGCTGCGCTGGAGAAGGGTAAATTCTTGCTCGATGCCATGTCCGACACGAACAAACTGTACCTCGTCCCCGGAGGAATTGGCGCTGGGAGCAATATGAAGATGGTGCATCAGGTTTTGGCGGGTATTCACATTCTCGGTGCTAGCGAGGCTATGGGCTTTGCTGCGCAACTTGGGTTGGATGCTGTCAAGACTGCCGAGGCAATCAAGTCGTCCGACTCTTGGTCGTGGATGCATGAGAATCGCCTGCAGCGCATGCTGGAAGAGGATTGGCACCCTGGTGCCAGTGCTTTGACAATTATCCTTAAGGACGTGGTAAGTCTTTAATTAGCTGCTTTTTCTGAGAAGTGCCGATCACTAATCAACCGTATTAGGGAATCATTACTACCTCCGCTCGCCAGAATCAATTCCCCACTCCTCTTTGCTCCACGGCTGAGCAAGTCTACCTCTCTGCTTTGCTCCAGGGCTTTGGCGCTGTGGATGACTCTTCTATGGTTCGCCAGTACTACTCAGAGCCCATCAACAAAGTTTCAAACGCCAAGTCCATCGAGGAGAACGCCGAAGCTTTGCAGCTTGTGCTTGATGTCATGCAATTGACCAACCTTGTGGCCGCAGCGGAGGCTATCTCATTCGCCCACTATCTCAACGTTGATCTCAAGCAATTCTTCACCCTTGTCAGCGATGCGGCGGGTGCTAGCCGGCAGTTCATGACCAAGGGCCTGGAAATGATTGAGGGTCGCGTTGGACAGAATTCCGAGACAGTCAATGATGTTATCAGCCGTCTGGAAAAGGGTGTGCAGAAGGCACGAGACCTGCACTGCCCATTGCATCTGGGCAATGCAGCCATGAGTGTTTTGCTTATGGCTAAGCGCGCAGGACTTGGTGCTGAAGGAAGCACTAGCGTGATCAAAGTGTTTGGATTTTAAAGTAAATATACCACATGTTTTCCATAGTCATTGGTTCATTTATCTCAGTAACTAATACATGCCCGTTGACTAAATTCACTCATCACTGCATCGTCAATTTGTAGATACTTAATTTTGTCGACTTAGGCTTGTCAACCGGGACCTAGCGTGTTTTGCAGCACATCCCACTTCACCGAGTACTGTACTAGAATTGACCAAGAATCTCTCGGCCGACCTGTCCTTCAGGCTATTTTGGACCCTGTACTCACTGGATAGTGGGGGTGGGGGGATAAATTGGGCCGCGGTCACTTTGACGTAAACGCGCCCATCTCGGCCCTTCTCCGAGGACTCGGACAAGATGCGATGTCCTGCACCATTCAGACAACACGACGACTTTCGTATATAACCGCGTACGCGTGGGGGATTTTCAGCTAAGAGACTTACAATAGACTACTACCCCTCATTTACCTCTTCTCCTCTCACCCACCACCACCTCCTCCTCCTCCTCCATCACACCACCCCCAGTCGCAATGCCTCTCACAGACAACCGCGCCCTGCGCATCCTTGACCATGCCGCTGAGAACCACTACGGCGTGCCTGCCATGTGCTGCTACAACGTGGAGGGCATCCTGGCCACAGTGCGAGCCGCAGAAGCCAAGCGCTCACCAGCCATGATCCTACTCTTCCCCTGGGCTGTGCACTACGCCGACGGCATCCTGGTACACGCCGCCGCCGAGGCTGCCCGCAACGCCTCAGTCCCCGTCACCGTGCACATGGATCACGCCCAGACGCCCGAGATCATCCGCCGGGCAGCCGACCTGGGCGGCTTCGACAGTATCATGGTGGACATGTCGCACTACGAAAAGGCCGAGAATGTGGCGTTGACCCGCGAGTTGGTCGAGTACTGCCATGCGCGGGGTATCGCGACGGAAGCCGAGCCCGGGCGCATCGAGGGTGGCGAGGATGGAGTTGCTGATACAGTGGACCTGGCGGGTCTGTTGACGACGCCGGAGGAGAGCCAGGAGTTTGTGGATACTGGTATTGACTGGTTGGCTCCGGCATTTGGCAATGTCCATGGCGAGTATGGGCCACGCGGTATTCAGTTGGAGTATGACCGACTGCACTCGATTAACGAGGCGGTTGGCAAGCAGGTGCGGCTCGTGCTGCATGGTGCGGATCCGTTCACCAAGGAGATTTTCCAGAAGTGTATTGATTGTGGTGTCTCCAAGATCAATATCAACAAGGTCTTGAACAATGAGTATATCAAGGTTCAGCAGGAGAAGGCTGGAAAGGTACCTTTGACTACTCTGCTTGAGGAGGCTACGAATGAGATGCAGAAGGCGGTTGAGAGATGCATGGACATGCTTGGCTCTACTGGACGATACCCATGATTGATGACACGAGCTTTGTGACTATCGAGTTATCTTTGAAATAGAATTGTATTCAGACTATCAATCTGGTTGTATCTAAATAATAGAAGCCGTGTGAACCCAGTTCCAACTCAAACTCCAACGCCTTTTCAATTAATAGTTTCTTGGATATCAATTAACCGCGTAGAAAAAGTGACCCATCCTCATCCCTGATGGATATTTTCAAAAACAAGAAGTGCAACATGTGGAGCATTGGCCGCACAGACTTAGAGAATACCACCGAGGTTACCGAGGCTGGAGAGGAGTGGGCCCACGACCGGAATGCTACTGAGCATGTTCGTGGCTTCGTCGGCGACGTGTGCGCTGGGCGATGGGGTAGCCGAGCTGGATTGACTAGCGTGCACGATGCTGGAGCTGGCGTATATGGCAGCGAGGTGCTGCTCGTGAATGTTGACGGAGTGAGATGCAACGGCGACATAGGTCGGTGTTGGAGCCTTCACAATGGGACGGGTAGTGAAGCTAGAGGGCTTGGCCATTGCTGTCTGCACAATAGATTGTGCGGGCGTGGGGAGGATGGTGACGGGTGCCATCTCCTTAGGCATAGACTCAGATGATGGGGCAGCCTCGACGACCATGGGAGCCATGGACGTTGAAGACGGGACGGAGACCATGATGGACATGGAGGATGAGTACTCGTAGACTGCAGAAAAGGCCGGGCTAGGCTTGACATGCTCAATGACTGAAGACATGGACGAGGGAACTGCGTACTCGGGAATTGGAGGAATAGGGTTGTTGAAAGCTGGCGCTGAGGGCTGCGACATGGGCGCATCGAACTCCTGGTTGTCATCGCTCTCTGGCTTAGGAGCGGCAGGCTGGGCCATCTCTTGCTGGGTTGCTGGTTGAGGCTTTTCCTCAAGAGCCGGCTTAGCAGGCTCCAGGGCAGGCTCAGCGACAGGCTTCGCTGGGTGGAATGGCATCATCGAGGGAGCAGCCTGTTGGATGGGGGTAGGGTTGTTGTATGTACCCGCCTGCGCTTGTTCAACAGCCTGCATAGCAGCCATATACGCTGGCACTGGGTTGGACATTCCATCGTCATCCTCAACAACAGAGCTTCCAGTGGGCATGAAAGGATAACTCCCATCAAAAGGGTTGCCATCTGCGCTTGGCATGTTTGGCATGGCAGCGGCGCCCATGGCGAAGACCGCCAGGGAAACGTATGAGGTAAGCATTGTGGAGCGCTTGAAGTATAGTGATAGCCTCTAATTGGGAAATATTAAAGAGCGTAGAGGGTCGGAGAGAAGATTTCCGGCCAGAGGAGGGGAGAAATGGGCGTGTAGGGTTTTATGTCGCGATAGCCGAGAGTGGTTGCTGATCTTCGGTTTGTTGTGGTTCTGCGTGAATTGCGCCCTCCATGCCGGAGACAAGCGCATTGATAAAGATCATCATCGGCTCTAGAGGATGACAAGGATAGCATAACATGAGGGGCGGGCGAGCCCATTCGGGATGGGGAAGAATGCTCGCAATTGGAATTCCGCGGCAATCAACGAATCACCAGCGGTACCTCTGGAATGATCAACCTTAAAATGTCAAGCCTTTTGGGTGTTGGAGTACGCTATAAACATTGAGCTTTGTCTTCCGCAACAAGACGCCCGCATTTCTGACAGGCGAGTTTCTGGATTTAGCAGGCGACGACGACGATATGCATCACCGAGATGGTGGAAAGGAGGCTGGTTACCGATGCCTGGCATATACAGTGGTTAATGCAAATGGTAGCGATAAAGGAAACCCCGTCGTACGCCTGTTCCATAACCTTGGGATACTCATTCTATCGTAGAGCGTACGCCCAGGCAGCTCTGGCTACATCTTGGCCCTCAAAAAATCCCGACCGAAATTTCTAAGAACTAGTCTTGACACATCAATCGACCTTGCCTTCCTAGGCGTTGGAAAGAGGCACTCCACAAAGTGAAAGCTCCTGCCGTCCTTAGATGGGGGTACCTAGGTTTACTCAGGAACGCCGAAGCGCATTCTCTAGGGAACCTGGGCAACCCTTGCATTACCTTACCCGCCTCCCTCTCATGCAAGCCCGCCGTGAGCTTGTCCACTGGCACTTCCACCAATCATTGTATATAGTGATCTGTCTCGTCTCTTGCTTTCTGTGTGCCTTGATATACGAATCGGGATTGAGGTCGGGCTTGCATTCCTGTTCCGTGCGTTGCTTTTGTCGATGTAACACGATGGACCCTTGGGTCAGCCTATCAATGGGATGAACCATCTTCAGCATTGAGGAATTGATTAAATAACACCCTTGGGCCCGTGGTGCAAGCTATTCATGCCACTTGCCAGCCTTCTTCGTCGCGACCGAGATGGTAAGGCTTTTATCCAGCTGGTTCCTGTCTAAATAATCCTGGCCTTTGGGATGACTTTCCAGACCAAGCAGCTCTAGATCTTCGGTTTCGATATAAAGATAAACATGCTCAATAAATACCTATACAGTGTCAACTTAACCGGCATCATAATTTGCTTTGATATCTCACCTCAGACATACTCTGTCCCGATATCATGAAAAGGTTATTCCAACTACACATAGCACGTAGGTAGTCTATCCCTATGATTGTACAGAAAGTGAATGTGATAAAAATAAGAGTTAATATCATAATTGAAAGTATTTTTTACATTGATGATCTAACCGATTCGACCAATCTCTGTTTTTCAGAACAGAAAATAAAAGAATTTCAGGATCCTGTTCATAGGCTATCATGGCCCTAACCTTGTCCGCAATCGAATTCACCGAGTCAACATAAATAACGCTGATAAGCAAGGTCTTCCGGTACAATCTCCAATCTTCCCATAGTAAGCAGGGGTACAAGCAATTTCCCCATGAACACTGGTTGTCCTCGATTTCCCCCGACCGTACCTGCAGAGCAGAACCGGACCAATCGTAGTGATACATTATCCAAAGGCTGCTAGCGAACATGGATGTAAGCCACTGTTTGGAACTAGCAGCTAGCAATATGAATAGGTTGCCTCATCCATCGAAAGCAGACTCGCAGTGGACTGCATCCGGAATACTGTTTCTATCCAGCATAGAGAAGTGGCGCTGGCGATACCCCGCGGCGAGCCCACAGATGCTAGGTAGAAGCGGAATCCGACTAACTCCAGATCCAGTCAAAGAAGTATTAAGAAATGATGTTACCTAGGGACTTGATCATAGGGCTGCCTCAGGTGGTTCCAGTATTTCCAATCATTGGACAAGTTCAGTGAACGGCGGGCTCCAGCATTAATTCGGTTTTGGCACCGGGTTGGCTTCCCAGCGGGGAGATATATAGGTACCCGAAGGTGAACCTTTCGGTACTCTGGATTCACCAGATGAAAAAAGCTATCCTTTGTATGATTCAACGTGGCCTACCTTCGTACCTTGAAGGAGTAATATGTTACCTAGGTTATTCCGCTATTTGAGATAGGGAATTACTAAATTGACCCCCTGCTGCCTAGGAGCGATGTCAAACGTCACATGAGAACGCACTCGCGCGAAAAGAACTGGGTCTGCGGGGGATATCGAACGTCCAGTCGTTTTCTCGGAAGGATATGTTTCAACATATGTACGTAATTGTGATATTGTGTTTTTTACTCTGTAATGTGCGCGCATTTGAGGGCCTCCTATCAGCTCCCGTGCCACGGAATTAAATGTTTGGCTCCATCATCTCAAAAGGAGTCTCGTGCCTGCATAGACTTCTATACCCATGCCGGTGACCTAGCTTTTTGAGAACGCAAAGAAGGACTGAGCTACTATACTTATGGTGCTTTGCTTATTTACTACCTAGCTAGGTATGATCAACTTACAGAACTTGCTACAATCTTCCCAACATATGTAAAAACAGTGACCTGGAACGTGTCGAGCTTCCATCGAGCAGTAGCTCGATCTTGAACTTGACCTTCTACACTAAATCTAGGCGTTCAAAATGAGATAAAGAATTTAAGTTCAGAAACGAGAGTATATCTCACATTCTATCATCCTGATATAAGAAAAAAACTGGGATCTCACTTTTTTCTAATTTTGCCCACTGATTCACCTAATTCCATATTAAGCCGGTGGTCAGTAGAATGAATGGGAAAAGGGTATAAAAGTGATGAAGGGTTACGGTCTGCACTCAAAACTGGTGTGATCATGGGAAACCATTTGCGCTGTTCAATCTCGCCAAAGCGGGGGTTTTCTTGGCCTTGTTGAACAATAGAAGCAAAGGTAAGGGTGAGAGCATGTCCGCATAATCATCAGCAAACTTATTTGTCAATTCACATCCACCGTCTGACTCGTCATCGGCATCCGAGTCGTCATCAAGGAAAGTAAGAGAATTGGGATCTTGTACCTTGTTTTCATTGTCAGAGATAGAGGTGTCCTCTGAATCGTCGAAAAACGGCAGCCCCAGCTCACCATCAGACGAATCGAACCAAGTGTAGGGGTGTTCGGTATTTTGACGCTCCAGAGAGTGACTGGCTCGGTCGATGCCAATAGGAATAACACCATGCAAGCTATTGCGAGATGATCGAGCATCAAGTTGTGTCCAGGAAGGGGAGATGTCTTCTGCTGAGGATCCTTGACGCAGGATTTTGCGAATGTCAGCGGCGTTTTCCTCTTCACTGCGAGGGGCTCGAAGTAGGAAATCCAAGAAATCGAACTGCTCCCCGTGATCCATAGAGAGTTCGTCAGAATCTTCTAGATCATCTAGATACTGCAAAACCTTAGCCACAACGTCTGGAGAAGGAATTTTATCATTGGGACTTCCTCCAGAGCTGTGAGTCTCATCGTCGGAACTGAACGAAGACGTGAAGCAATCACAACCACAGCCTGCCACTTCCTCATCATTGACATCAACATACATACGAGCGGGAATGTCGATGATGGGGCCCTTGGAGTCCAGGCTCTCGATCGCTTGATAATTCTTTGGCCAAAAGCCTTCAAAGATATAGGGGGAAGCCGCGCTGCTCAGCTCAAGATCGCACTGGCTGCAAGGGTTAGACTCAAACGAGCACAGAATGTCATGGGTAACGTGGACTTGATCGCATGATCCTGACAAACCCGCCCGACTCAGCAGACAGAGAGCATTTGTGTACTCCTTGCGGCTAGTCACCGTCCTATTGGAGATGTGCCCGCAAGCGGGGTAGTGGTGGTAGGTGTAGAGGCACATTGCTGCGGCTGATTGTAGTTAATCGCGGAGGTGATAATGTGAAAAATTCCGTATTTGGTCAGACCAAGATAGGCTGGAGGATGGGATAGAGAGAAGAGTTGTCGTATGTCGAGAGATCCCTGGAGGTTAAATAGCCTGCGGCCAGACGTGAAAATGTTAGAAAAGTCGATCCAAGGCGGACGAGTATAAAGCCATCAGCTCAACAAAGGACACCGTGGATTCTTGACAATGCGGCCATTGTATCCTACTCCTCAATGCCTCTATTCGAACACTAGAACAGTGGGCTAAGAATAGAGATAAAACGCAAGGTCTTCACTTGGAAACCCTTCGTAACAACGAGTGTTATGGCAGACTTTGGCATTGTATTCTAGGACAAGGGATGTCATTCTAAGAATAGCTGGAGAGTGTTCCAGACTTCCAGTCATTCTCAAGTTATGAAGAGAGGGCACATAGGCACCTCGACACAATAAAGGAAGAATTGCACTCGCAGGGCTCAAACAAGGATTCGCACACCCAACCACCTCAACCTTCCAGTTCCATCAAGTATTTCACACCCGAGTCAAGCAACCACCAAGCAGCCGTCTCATGCATCCAGTGCAGCAGCGGCTTCTCCAGCGGCATCGCCTGAGACTCATCAGACCGTCTCCACATCAGAGTCTCGCTCGAGAAAACTACCTCGCCCTCCGTTTCCCGAAAGCTCAATGCGAGCCGACCGTTGATAAACTCCATGTTCTTCATCTTCATCTCGAATTCCACCTTGTTCTTGGTACGCGCGATCACGCGATACACACCACATACAAGATCCCC
>JAXQJV010000261.1:0-25164 GCA_037042255.1 Penicillium sp. PG106-07D | reverse complement strand
GACTACTCTTTCGACTACTCTTTCGACTACTCTTTCGACTACTCTTTCGACTACTCTTTCGACTACTCTTTCGAATATTACCTACTTCGAATACTCTACTACTTTAGCTCTTGTAGTTTAGCATTCTTCTTTATGTATATGGGCTATATATCCTTAAATGATATAGATAACACTAAATCAGTAGACGAGTAAACGCGGTGAAGGGTAACTAGGGCTGTTAGAAATCAGGTTTACTATCTTATACTATCGATTATTTCTATCCTGATTGATTTCCTGAAATTCAGGCATTGAAGGTATCTTTAGGCATAGGTGCCTAGGCAAGAGGAGGATCAAAATATGCAGAAGGGGGTCAATTTCGTAACCCCCTATATTTAAATTGGTCATCGTTACATGCCCATTCGCACAACTGCAACTGGAGCCCCAAGCCCGACCCTCACTGTGGGATAACTGCCACCTCCATGACCCTCCACTTTTTGTCTAGTATTACACTCAATTGCCCCTTCTGCTCACAGCCTGTCTGGCCTCATGACGAATCCGCTTCGCAACTGATCAAGATACAGCTCGTATGCAGGCATGTATCCTTTGACAATCTTGACCACCTCATCATTGGTCATACCTTGATTCTTCGCTTGCCAGAGCGCATTCTCTTGCTGGATATGCCACTCATAGACGTTCACCAGGTCATTCGTATCAAGATGAACGAGATAATCAAAGTGTCGAGGTCCCATATACATCTCACAATACTCTCGAAGCCTGTTGTTCACCTGCAACAAGTCCTCGATCCTATGATCCTGCAGAGTTTGAGTCGGATATTTCGACGTCATCTGAGCTTGCAATGCTTTATTCCACCTTTGTTGGACGACTTTTTCTGTGAGTGGTTGAATCCCGATGCACCAGCCTTCGAATACAACATCAACTCTCGCGCCAGCAGAAACACGTCGCCAAGTCTCGCCGCGCCCTGCCACCCTCTCCACTGAATTTGCTCTTATCGAAGGACGGAATCAAAACATCCTCAGAAGCATCCGTCAAGCTTGCAGAAAAGGTGCGAGAGAGATCTATGTCGTGCGTCCCAGGTTGTCTTCGTGCCTGGAGAAGCTTCTTCGAAGGATTGCTGGTGCCAAGATTGACGAGTTCATCAAGTCGAGGCAAAGATCGTCGAGGGAAAGATTGATGGTTTTATTGTTGTATTTGTGCTGGAGAGCTTCCACAAGTGCATCTGTCCATGTAGATTTGTCGCTTCCTTAAGAGGCCTGTCAGGCCGAGAACGAAGGGGCGTTTGGGTGATGTGGATAATTATGCGTTGATGTGTCAAATTATGAAGGATGGACATTGGACAAAAATTTTCAACGTTCACTTCGGGGATCTTTGAGGCGGCCATTGCGATGATCAGAGACGTGGATGCTCGGTGAATCGGACTGAGTGGATGATGTTTTAAGGGAGGTTTCGTGGAGAAATCGGGATGAGATTTTAGTCGACTTGGACAAACAAATGTAGCGGCCACATAAGACCTTCAGATCTTTTTGAGAAGTCCCCAATGCATGCGATCAATGCACACCGTTATTATTTTTCGTTTCCTATCTCTTTGACTCCACTCTATTCTCCAAATCCGATCCGGCTCATATGGATCCTGATTCTTCGATCGGACATGTCTTTCTCCGAGCAGGCCATTGAAACCTCCGAGAAGCTGTTTGTCGAGGCCTATTGGTTGAACCCATTCACGATGAGGGGAATTGATCTCAATTACTCCATTGAAGAACAAAATCAAGTCTGATTCGGCATGTTGACAAAAGCAGCTTAAAACGCCCGCATAGACTTGATCCTTTGCTCCTCCTTCAATCCAACTTCATCCATATCAAACCAGATATCCTCTACTTCGGTCATCACGATGTCTCCCTCGGTTGTTTCAGACGACAAAACATATAGCATTGCGGCTATTCCAGCCGATGGAATTGGTCCCGAGGTTATTGAGGCCGGTATCACGGTTTTGAATGCCTTGACCGATACCCTCAAGACCTTCAAGCTCGAGTTCAAGAACTACGACTGGAGCTCCGAGACCTACAAGAAGACCGGCAAATACATCCCCGATGGCGGTCTCGAGGAATTGAAGAAGCACGACGCCATCTTCTTCGGCGCGGTCGGCGCTCCTGGTAAGTCCCCAGAAACCAGTTGACTGTCAAAATCATTGCTCACACTGCGCTAGACGTCCCCGATCACATTTCTCTCTGGGGCCTTCGCCTTGCAATCTGCCAGCCCTTCCAGCAGTATGCCAACGTCCGGCCTACTCGGGTCTTCCGCGGCACCGAGTCGCCGCTGCGCAAATGCAAGGACGGTGACCTGGACTGGGTCATTATTCGCGAGAATAGCGAGGGCGAATACGCCGGACAGGGTGGCCGATCTCACACCGGCAAGCCTTGGGAAGTTGCGACCGAGGTTTCCATCTTCTCTCGTCACGGTGTCGAGAGAATCATGCGTTTTGCCTTTGAGACTGCCCGGAAGCGTCCGCGCAAGCTCTTGACCGTGGTTACTAAGAGCAATGCTCAGCGCAACGGAATGGTTCTCTGGGATGAAGTCGCCAAGGCTGTCGCTGAGGAGTTTCCCGATGTGACTGTTGACAAGATGTTGGTTGATGCCATGACCACTCGTATGGTCCTGAAGCCCGAGACTCTGGATACTATCGTGGCGACCAACCTGGTACGTACACCTGCCTCTTCTTTGGTCTGTTTTTCTGAATTTATGGTAACCCGCTATACTAGCACGCGGACATTCTGTCCGATCTGGCCGCTGCCCTGGCTGGATCCATTGGTATCGCGCCTACTTCCAACCTCGACCCTACTCGCGAGTACCCCAGCATGTTCGAGCCCATCCACGGCTCGGCCTTTGACATTACTGGCATGGGTATTTCCAACCCTGTTGCTACTTTCTGGACGGCTGCTGAGATGCTCGCTTGGTTGGGTGAGGAGGATGCTTCTAAGAAGCTGCTGGGCTGTGTTGAAAATGTCTGTGAGCAGGGTGTGCTTACCCGTGATCTCGGTGGAAATGCCACAACTAAGGAAGTCACTGATGCTGTAGTTGCTGAGATCAAGAAGCTTGCATCTAAATAGAGTGTTGGTGATTTGTATTTTGAGATGTTTTAGAATTATGATATGCATACATAAAGTACAATGGACAAGAAAGTTCCAAAAAATAACAACTTCATTACTTTGAGATGAACAGAAATATCCAGAACTAAGAACTGAGAATGGAAAATGGAAAATAGAAAAGGGCCTGTTAGATGCATTCAATGAAGTACTGCTGCAGTTGATCTCTAAACTTACTCACATACCTTTAGGGTTAGCTTTGTACATATGTTGTCTTTGCGTATGGTATCCAAAGACTAGACCTCAATTTAGAGAATGCACGTGTGCGTAGAATGCATAGCAGAGAAAGTTCATGACTTAATCTACCTAAGCCATGCCTAAGCCAAACCTTGAGTGCATGGCAAATTCCCTAATGGATATCAAAAGCCTCCAATACCCACTCCATGGCACGTTCCAGCCAGCCCAACCGAATTGGGTGTCCACTGCTTAATAGCAAGAAATCTTTCAAGACATCACATCCTTGGCTTCATCAACTCATTCCATCCCCTTGATACATTGCGGGGATGAATGCGTCCGCTTCCAAGGTTTTATGGGGTCTCCCTAGGGACCCCAAGTACCGACAAGAAGAGCAGAGCAACAAGCAGGGATGGTCTAACTGTTCCAAGGATCTATATATTCGACTAGCTGAGCCCGGCTTCGTTTGAAATTATCAGCTCCGAGGTCGGGAAATTGAAACTCTTCTATCGTAGCGGCTCGGATTACAAAATCATATACGAACCCCATTCAAGCCTATCAGGTCTAGCTTCACGCTTAGCCCAGGTCATCCTCGTCGTCGCCCCAGCCTTTACCATCTTTGGTTATAACCAAGCTGGTGCCCGACCCCTCGCTACTCTACAGAGCTGGGTCAAATCTTCTCTCAAATCGATACCGTCAATACCCATGGTACTGTCAAAGCGAAGAAATTCCATCGGCAAGGCGCGGTTATAGCTGCCTTCCAGATTGGAGCCTTGATGGGCGGCCTCACGTGCACTTTCATCTCTGATCGTTTTGGTGGTCGGAAGACTATTTTCTGTGAAGCAGTTTGACTATTGTCGGCCAATAGCTGCTGGCGTCAGCCTACCCGTTGATTCAGTTCAGGGTTGGACGAATTATTCACGGCATGGGCACTGAACAGTTCAGTGTCGCTGTGCCCGTTTGGCAATCTGAATGTCCTGCTGCGAAGAATCGTGGCCAGCATGTTATTGCCGACGGTATCTTCATATGCTTGGGAAATGCGCTTTGCAATAGGATCGTTTGTGGATTCAGCAGGCTCCCACATGAGACAACCGGTCAGTAGCAAGGACGCCTTGCTATATGATTCTTCCCGGCTCTCGTCATTTTGGCCTCTATCTTCTTTTCGCCAGAGTCACCTCGCTGGCTCGTTCGTGTCAATCGAGTAGATGAAGAGTCCGCCAGTCTGGCTGCATACAAGAGAGTGGAAAGCTATCAGATCTGAAATTGCGCGCATCGAGTTGTCTCTTGAAGCGAGGGCACCGTCGAAGGGAGTCATCCGAGAGACGTTTTCCAAAGATGATGACGAGCGGCTACTCTACCGCTTCGATTGATGTATCGTCCCCCAATTCTTCCTGCAAATGTGCAGAGGCAATCGCATCTCTGTCTACGCATCGACCATCTTCCAATCAAACCAGAACATGAGCATCAGTCTTTCCAAGATCCTCGCCGCATGTGCCCTCACTTGGAAGTCCCTTTGTTGTTTTATTTCCTTCTTTGCAATTGACCGCCTAGGCCAGCGGGGACTGTTCATGATCAGCGGCACTGGCATGGCTGTATGCATGGCGGCGATGGCCGTGACGACCAGCTTCCCCGCTGATAGCAAGCACGCGTCACCTCCATCAGCGACGTTCATAGTCCTCTTCAACCTGTTCTACTCGATTGGGTTTCTCGGGGGAAATTCCTATACTGCACCGAGGTCGCACCGGTGCGCTTCCGAGTTGCCATGGCATCCATCTCCACAGCAAACCACTGGCCGTCGGACTTCGTCGTCGTGATGGTAACCCCTGTCGCTTTGGATACGATTGGGTACGGGTACCATATCATGTACGTGGTTCTGTCAGCGTGCATCCCAGTTCTGGTGTACTTTTTCACTCCGGAGACGATGAATCGTAATCTAGAGCTGCTCAACCATGTCTTCCGCGACGCATCGTCGCCCTGGCAGATTGTCTCTATGGCGCGCCATCTTCGACGAGGCGAGGTGACCGTGGCGAACGTTATTGCACAGAATGAGCAGGCAGATGGATGCTCAGTTGAGATGAAGGAGAATGCTTGGTTCGTTAGCAGTGAACTACAGGTCCCCGGAGAATGGTCTCGGAACAGTCAAGCGCCGTTCATTTCCTTAATACAGTTCAAAGTTCAAACAGACTCGGAGCCGCTATTACCGCCGGGGAATGTCCCTAATTTTGGCAGTGGTACAGGCATCCATCAATAGAACTCTTGCTAGACAATTGGCGCATCAAATTTGCTAAAATTGACACATTTATTCCGAGAGAGAAAATTTTCTCCTACTCATTTTCGTTCATGTTGCTTGAACGTCTGTAACCATTGGCAAGTCTCAAGGCAAAAATGCTACCTCTGGGGTCTGGACTTTTAAAAATCGGCGCTGTCCGTCACCTGGCGAGTGGAACCACGCAAACTCTGCTGTTACGGGTCTATAGATAGACAGCCGGGGCAGAAGAACGGCGTTGGGCGCCAATCACTTCAATCCATGGAGACACATCTCCAGTATCTACCATGCAGTTTTCGTCTTGAAATTATCGCTCTGCAAGCTTGGACGGTCCCCTTATTGAACTTTTCAGCATGAAAAATATCAATTGATATAGATACTCGGTTAGTTCGAACACTACTCTTCATCCGTCAATTGATGTGTCCATACTCTTTCCCTTACCGTAGTGTGCAAGTCTCCATCCGAGACCTTAATAACCAAACTCATCCCTCCGCCAGACCGCAAACCCTAGATCTATCATTCTCACTCCTTTCTACATCACCACTCGATCGGCGGAAATCGGCACCTTGGCAGGGAGGCCGAAGCCACCGGGTCCACGTCGGCAGGCCGATGCGGAGGAAGAGATGGCCGGGAGTAGGTTTATTCCGCAAATCACAGCAAAGGTATAGGCCACTTACGCCGCGCAGAGCGCACTAAGATGGACTAAATCCCGCCGTGCGAAGCGAGCCGTGGACCCTAGCGCAATTGAGTAACAGTTATCACAACCCCGGAGACGCCAGCCAATGGCGCCGTCGAAGCGTCGCTGGGCGTGGGCCTCATCATTTCCTCCGTTTATCGGTACTTTTACCCCGGAGTTCCCATTTCAGCCCAAGGAGCATAGCCGACAGTGGACACTGCGTCGACTGCGACAAGGCTTTTGCGTCATGAATGCTCGAATAGCCTCGCCAGAGGTGAGCAACTCCGCTGGAATCGGGTCGTGGGCGCGGGAGTTTCGGCGCGAAGGGAGGTTGTTATTGGCCACGGTGGGTTGGGGGGATCCTCCTTGTATCCGACCAAGTTACCGCCGAGTTGGTATTCGGTTATTTGGATAGCTTGCAAGAGTGGATAGCTTCATAGGAATCGCGTACGTTATTGCTCGAGGAGCTGGTGCAAGCCGATGTACGATCCCGTGGTGGACGGGAAGTCTCGGGTTAGTCGCTATCTATATGCTATACACGGCATGGAGGTTGTCAAAAGGAGAGTATACTTATAGATCCTGATATCCCGCATGGATTTCAAGGGCTCTATTTAGATTTAGTTTGTATCAGCTGGAATAAAACCTTTATTCAATTATCCATAACCCTTTCTCTACCTGTTTCGATAACCCTAATCCGGACATGGCTCCCTCTATCAACGACATCCCCATCAGCCAGTCGGTCTCTACGTTGGCCTGCCAAGTGGGCATCAACGGCTTTGGTCGTATTGGTTAGTAAACTACATAGTACACTATACATCCTATGACTACATCCATACTCACGCAACTCCCTGCCTAGGCCGCAACGTCCTCCGTGCAGCCCTCGTCCGCACCGACATCCAAATCGTTGCCATCAACCATACCTGCGTAACAGTCGAAGACCTGGTCTACCTCATCCGCTACGACTCCTGCATGGGCGATCTGGACGAGCGAACCGACATCCAAATTGTCTCCAACAACCTCATCACCATCGACGGTCGCAGAATCGCCCTCACCTCCGAGCGGGACCTGAAGAAGCTCAACTGGGCCGCTCTCGGCGTCGACTATGTCCTCGAGTGCACGGGCAAATTCACCAAGCGCGATCTCGCCATGGACCATATCACGTATGCCGGCGCGAAACGGGTGCTTATTTCTGCGCCTAGCTCGGACTCGCCTACTTTCGTCTATGGTGTGAACTCGGACGAGTATACGTCCAGCGAGGAGTGCCGTGTCGTGTCTAATGCTAGCTGCACCACCAACTGCGTGACTCCTGTGTTGAAGGTGCTGCATGAGACGTTTGGTATTTCGCAGGGCTTTTTGACGACTATTCATGCTGCTACTCGCTCGCAGCAGGTGCTGGATGGATATAGCAAGAAGAACCGTCGTCTGGGTATGAGAAGCACTGTTAGGGCCAGGTGATTACCTTGAATGCTAACAACAATCCTCTACATACAGGCCGCGGCGTCTTCAATAACATCATTCCTACCACCACCGGCGCTGCCAAAGCAGTTGCTGCTGTTCTGCCAGACCTAAAGGGCAAAGTGACTGGTGTTTCCATCCGTGTCCCAACGTATGTCAACACTCATAACCTTGATAGAGAGGCAATACTAACCCCAGTCCAGACCCAACGTCTCCATGATCGACCTCACCATCAGCACCGAAAAGCCCACCTCCCTCCAAGAAATTATCTCTGCATTCCGCGTTGCGGCCAAGTCCGACATGGCCGGCATTCTCCGAGTCACTGACGAAGAGCTCGTCAGTGCCGACTACAATGGCAGTCCGTACAGCGCAGTAATCGATGCTCCTGCTTGTGCGGAATTGAACCCTCAGGTAAGATTGTGTTCTTGGCTTGGATACATTCAATGACTAATTCCATTGTGTGTAGTTCTTCAAGATCATGGCTTGGTATGATAACGAATGGGGATACTCGAACCGATTGCTTGATTTGACCACTCTGGTCCATGTCCAGGAGGCTGCGTGATCTTTTTAATGTTTTAAGTTCTGGCGTTTTGGGATTTTAGAGCATAGATTCGGTGTTAGATGTAGATTTCATTCGATTTGTTATCCATTACTTCCAACTCCAATTGCTTCTTGGCAAGCCTGGAATAATTCATCAGCTTCGGATTGTACACGTTCCAATCGCAGACGTTCGCCCGACTCGTCATCTGAAAAGAAGATTGGGCAAGGTTAACTCGCGTCGGGGTTTAACTCTCCCCAGCTTCTCTCAAGTGTAACTAAATCGGCTTTCAAGGTCATATTGTCGCCTTCTCAAGGGTCACTCGCATGATGAAAAAGATGCCGCCTTAGGGCGCTGAAATGTTAGGTCAAGGCACCATAATTCTTAGAATTCATATTCACCGTCACAATATTTTCGAGGTAGGCTGTCTAGACTCTACCCGGATGTTTTCCACTGGACGGGCCAGAGGTTGATGACAAAATCAGTCCGTCTTCCAATGGAGCTGGAGGCTGTGTTCAGACAACAATCCAAAGAGTGGAGGTGAGTTTTCCTGGCTTGTTAAAAAATTTAGCTTAGAAGGTAGATAAGTTACATAAGAGATCTATTTTTTCATATATCAAGACAATGACTCCACGGGTATCTGTCATCCTCATCCGGACTATCTAATCCTCGTCCATAGACTCCCAACCATCGGGACCATCAGCGGGAGCTGCATCACCACCCTCCTCAACATCCTCATCATCCGACTCCTCTTCGTCATTACCAATGCCAGTAATCCGCTCGGGCACATCACCAGCCAAATCAGGCATCCGCGAGACGAAAGTACGGCGTACGGCTCCATTGGTAGACGCATCCCAGATTTGCACGGTGCCCTTGCTACCAGCAACAGCCAGGCGGAAGCTAACCTCGGCATCGGGGGCAAAGTTAGTCGAGAACACCTTGCCGACGTCGAGCTTGCGGGAGACGACAAGACTGGGCTTATCGTTCTCGACGTTCCACAGCTTAACTTCCTTATCTGTAGAACCTGTCACCAAGAAGCCGGGGATAGTGCGGTTGATATCGAAGGATGAGACGGAAGAGTCGTGGGCCTGCAGCGACCAGACGGGCTTGGACTCGGCCGGGGTTGCAGGGACATTGCGGACGTCGTAGCGGTAGACCATACCGCCATCGGTAGTCACGTAGAAGAAGTTGGGGTCATGCGGGTCCCAGCGCACATTCTCAACATCAGTGTCGACGCCCCAGCGGGCGGTCGCGTCGGGGGCACGCATATCCGCGGCCACCACGGTGCGATCATAAGAACCGCTGAGGAGGATGGTAGACTCCTTGGGGTGCCAGTCCAGCGAGCAGACCTTGTCGGTGTGGTGCGAGTACGACTTGGCGCAGCTGGTGGTCGTCAGATCCCACAGTTTGACGGTGCGGTCGGCAGAAGCAGAAGCCAGCAAGTTACGGTGCTGACGGTTGGCGGCCAGTGCCAGCACGGAGTCAATGTGGTACGCATCGTTCGCCTTGGACTTCTTCTTCGACTTCTTCTTGGTCGGGGCAACATCTTGGCCGCCCTGTCCCAGGATAGCATTGGGGTACATGCTGTCAACAACATCCAGATCCCAGATCTCAATGTCGGGCTCCATGGTACCAACGGCAACGAAGTTTCCAGCCTCCCGTCCCTCGCTGCCCTTTCCAACGGGAATGTCGAGCCACTCCACGCAGAGAGGAATGCCAGGAAGCATGATATCGTGGTGAACGTAGAGGTTGTCGGCATGGTCCTCGTAAACATAGACCTCGAGATGGGCGACTTCGTCCTCGACCTTTCCGGCAAGAAGAAGGTTATCCGTGGGCAGAATCTGAAGTTCCTCGCGATCCTCGTCCTCTTCGTCTTCGGGAATGACAAGATACGGATCGGCCTCGTTGGGCTGGTGGTAGGCCAGCGATTGGACATTGCCGAATCTGGTAATCTTCTCACCTTCCTCGTCCACATCGTCGCTATCGTAGTGATCCATGTCAAATTCCTTCAGGATGTCGTCGTCACTGTACCAGTACATTAGCTCAATGTCCTCCTACCATCTCACCGAGCATACATACTCTGTAGACCTTGTCTCATTCCCGTCCTTGGTAGTCTCCTTCTCACCACCCTCCTCCGTACCAGTAACCTCCTTTGAGTCCTCATCCATGGCAGCATCATCCTCACCATCATCCGTCTTGCCCGCCTTGGCGGCACTCAGATCGTCCTGAGCCTCCTCAAGTTGCATGCGGGCAAGCTTGGATATCCGGTTCATCTCCTCCTCATCAATCTCATATTTGGTAGGGAACTGGGCTGCGACACCTCGCCGCACCCAGGCTGTAGTGGTGATCATCGAAGACATTGTGAATGACAATCACTCAATTATCACCGTATCTTTTTTTATCGGAGATATTTTTTTTTATCGGTGTGCTGGGAGGGGCGTTCCGCCCGGCAGAATTGTGGGATCGACTCACCGCCCGGGGATTTTGTGGTGGTAGTCAGTTCAACTAGAACACCATTTTAACCAAATTTGCCATTGCGAATTCTCGCTTTACAGTCGTTTTGCTCGGTCGTATACTCGAAAAACTGCCATCATGCACTCCCATCTTCACACCGCATACAATATAAGTATGCCCGTCCCTCAACCTCAAACCATTTGAGCGCTCCCGCAAGGTGCCGACCTCATACGATCAATGCTAATCGGACCACTCTATAGACTGCGAGGAGATCATGACCGCTCTAGACGAGTGTCACGCCCGCGGATTCATCCACAAAGCCCTCGGCAACTGCAACGACGTCAAGATCGAAGTGAACAAATGTCTCTCCGCGGAACGGTACGACCGGGCCAAGAACAACCGCGACACTGCGCGCAACAAGCGACAGCGCATTGAGGAGATTTGGGCTCGTGAGCGGGCCTTGGATCAAACTGCTCCGACTTCTGGTGTAGAGAACTCGGGTGCTGCGAAGCAGTGATTTTGCATTGCGCGGTGTGACGATTCCCTATGGACTTGGACTGGAGTTTGGCGTGTTGCGTCTCGTTTGGGCTGTGATAATGGCCTTTTATCATCTCTTCTCATATTTATTTTGCACAATTGTGTGCAAATAAGGTTTTTGTACGATACTGAAGGGTTAAGTGTATATATCACGGGCTATGGAACCCGTCTCCTGGAGAATCCTGTACTCCAGAGGTTGAAAACACATCACAATCAATTCTCTGGTGAACTCTGTATGATATTCGAACCGAAGACGCCTCTGGCGTCGTGGACGACTTGACTGAGCCTACAACTCAAGTTGCTCTGTTACAGCCCCCATGAGAACTAGATATAGATGTTGATATTGAACTTTTAGATGAATACCTACCCAAACGCCATGCCGTGGATGATAGAAAGAGAACCAATGCAACAGCCAAGCCCAAGTAAAGATCATGCATCAACCTCCATAGCCTGACCAGCCTCGGCCGAGGGCACACCATCTTCATTTCCCTCGCGAAGACCACTCTTGTGGTGTCGCCGTCTCCTCTTGGTCTTAGGAGCACCGCCTTCCTCGCCATCAGGCTGGCCAGCTGTATCAGTCTCCTTCGAGGCCTCCGCTGCATCGCTCTTCTTGGGCGCCTTAGCAGCACCCGACTCAGCTGTGCGCTTCTTCGGCTTCTTCACGCTGAGAGGGTTCGGCCCCTTGGCCTTCTTTAATCCGGGGATTTTCTTCTGTGTAGCACCTTCCGTAGCATCTCCGGTCTTTGGCTGAGGCTCGGGCAAGCCCACCCGAAACTTATCCCTCTCCACACCCTCGCGCACATTCTCTGACGGTGTACTCATGGGTTCTAGAACCATGACGGATCGCTTCACGTAAATGATCGGCACACCGGGAATGGAACGCGCGCGCACGCGCAGATTGCGCGCACGGCGCAAAGCTTGCTCTTCTTCGCGCTCTTCATCACGCTTGCGCTTGCGCTGCTGGTTGTCGTTATTATTATCTGACTTCTTAACTGCCGGGTCTGCGCTTGCAAGAATGTAATGCTCCTTGTTTTTCTTGACTTCTGCATTGGGGGAAAGCAGCGAAAGCAGGCATTCGATCTCGTCGATGGGCTCGGATTCGGGGTTGTGCGAGCAGTGGCGAAGTGGGAGTACCGTTGGAGGGGGAAGATGGTAGGGACGGAAGGGTTTGCCTGTTTTGGGGTTGATAGGTTGTGCGGCGGTGATGGCAGCGAGAGAGCATTTGGTCAGAACTAGAGAAGTTTCGTCAGTGCAAAGCGTCCTGATACGGATGAATCTTGGAAAGGTATGGCCGCATGATTTGATCTGAGGAGAATGATACTCACGTGGCTTGACCTTGCCTTGAACTGTTCGCTCCAGGGCTGGTAGCAAATCCATCTTGAAATTGTGCACCTGCTGCAGGAAATTTGAATCCACTATTCATCTGCAGGTTAGCATACTGATTCCGCGGGCAGCACTGGAAGCAAATCGTACCGAGCACCTGGTAGGGCTCACGGAAGCCAAACGTAAGCTCATACTGGTGCATAAGCTTGCGATACTTCTTGGAACGTTTGGCCCTCATTGTGAAAGGTGGGCTTCATGTATTTCAATGTTGGAGCTAAGAGGTCAACGGCTGTTGCGCTTGCAGTAACGACGAAACTTTTTTCATTCTGCCGGGCGGTAGCCGAAGCGGTGATGAGGAGTACTAGTACTATTCAAGGTTCTAGTCTATTATAACCAGATTCATTATGACAATTCAATTCATTGATAGTTGCATTATTTATCTGCATTATTCTAGAGCAAAATCAGAGACATTTGAATTGAACCCGAAAATCATGGCGCCCCCTTCTATGCAAATCGAAGTCCCGCCAACACCAACCGTCTGAAAAAGCAAGAATATTAATGATTCGTAAAGTCGTGAGATTGGGCCAAATTCTGTCTGTTTCGCCCTTCGAAAGATGTAATTCTGTCCGTAGACACCATGAGCATGGTCTCGTTCTTCTGGCAACATGCCAGTCGATATTCTTCCTTTGAGACAAGATCTGAATCCCATGGACGACAGATTTCGTAGCTTCTTCAAGACCACGAATAAGCCTGTGTTTGAGTGGACTTGATCAGCCAGTCTCACTGCTGTGCATCGCACAAAGAAAGAGGAGGTGGGAAGTAGATGATCAAGTCGACTTCAGATGCCTCAAGAGGAGATGTCGCAAGATGGCTTTTTGCTCGTCGGTCGTAAGACTTCGGGCCTGTCGGCTGATGGTCGGAGCATGCTAATCATCCGGCGCGCTTCTGGCAAGACCCAATCACAACAGAGATATCGTCCATTTTGCCTGAACATGATCAGTATTTTTGCCCTGGAAGCACAATGATCATCCAGCATTACACTCACCACCTTCGATCGCGATGCCCTCATCCACCGCCTTCTCCATGTACGGGCTCTCCGCAAAAGGATCCTGGGCGATATTCAAAGCCGCATTGAGCAGCTCCCTGGCCGCGTAGACCATGCGGTCGTCGGACAACTTGGGAGAAGGTTCGACCTCTTTGGCTTTTACATGTCCGCCGTCCCATTTCTTCAGGCTGTCCAGGACGATCCTCAGCACCTCGTGTTCCCAAAGATTGTCCATCACGCCATCCGAGACCGCAAGCACAATGTCGTTCTCCTGTATGGCGACCTTGGACAACACGGCGTCCTTTCGCGGGGTGTCCACGCTATTCGTGCCCAACTGCATAGGGCAATCGAACCAGTGCCATTGCTCTGTCGTGCGGAAAAGGACTTTCTCTTCGCTCGGCCGGATCACAATCACCTTGCAATCGCCGAGGTTGGTGACGTAGAGGAGGGGTTTCTGTGTACCGTCGTGTTCGCGTGTCCAGTGCAGGAGGGCAGTGGCTGATGTCGTCGTCCCAAACCACTGGGTTGGGGTGGTAGTCGCGCGGATTGTTTCTTCATATGCGGTCTGGAGGTATTCGATAGGGTCCAAGTTGGTCGCATTTGCGGAGACTCGGCGCTCAACCTCGAGAGCCCAGAAGTGTAAGAGGAGACGGGACCATAGTCTGCAGGAAAAGAAGCAAGGAAAAAGCCAAATGGTCAGCATATACAAACGTATAGATGGGTCTGATGCGACGGTGTCAACTCACGCAGCATGGCCATGCGGCTTGGTCGCCCAGGCGCCTACCCCGTCATCCACCCCCAGAAAGTTCTCCGCAACGATAATAGCATCGTCTCCATTGTTGAGACCACGAACCAATTCCCCCCGTACGGATAATCTCTTATCCTGCATGAGTGAGTGAGTCGTCAAGGGATCAGAAAAGGATGACGACGGCGGCGACAAGAAAGGTGGAGGAAACGGGCGTGGGGGTCGTTTGGCGCAGAGCGCATAGCCCGTATCGAAGCGAAAGGGAGATTGCGCGAGTCCGAGAAGCTGCTTTTCAGGGACAGGCGTGGTGATGCCGTAGGAGGGCCAAACTGCCGTGTGGAATCGCCGTGCCGTCGACCGGTGGGCCAGACCCTGGACTGACTGAACCGGGGTGGTTCGAGTGCCTCTGCGATTTAAAAAGGCTCTCACGCCAGCTCCGGCGACTGTTCCTGCAATCCACCGTCTAGTCGGCCATGGTGATGATGAGAGGAGTGAAGGTGGAACCGCTGCCGTGGTGACCATCCCTGACTGGGCGCCTCTCCGCGCACCAAAGGCCAGAGGGTTGAGGGTGGGTTTCACTGGGCCGTTTTAAGTCATGGCCTACCGCGGGGAAGGAAGAGGAAGGGAGATTGAAAGTTGATGAAAGCTGATCGATGACGGAAGATAATACGGATGATCGATGACTACTCTCGAGAGGCAGAGAGCCAAAGAGAAAAAAAAAGTTGCCAGAGACCTTCACCGGGGCCGGGTCGAGGTATCGCGAAGTTTCACTGGCCTACAGCGCCGATGCCTGTGCTCGGCTCTACACAGTACCCCGTGTCATATGAAGAAAGATGCGGCCACCTCCGCGCGATGACTCCTCCAGGGGTATATTATTCCCAGTTCTGCCTGCGTATTTCGGATGACTTGTGGATCGCCTATTATTCTCCAGCAATGCAGATTTCGTTTCGATGATCAAAGATGGATGCCCCAAGTAGAACCGAGGCTCCAGAGGCCGCTTCCCCCTGTCCGCCTATATTTAACCAAGCCGTACCGAGCAAAAACACGTTATCATTCAAAGCTTACTCCATCGCAAACCGTCATCTCCGACCCGCACATTCTGAGATGCTTAGAGATATCCTGATCTAGGTAACATACCCAATAGACTTCAAATTAAGCCTACGTGTTTTTTTTGGGCTGCCGCGTCCAGACATTTGCGTAACAAGTCGAACACCCACAAATGGAGCATGGGTTGCAGTTATTAGCGGGTCGTTTTCCTTCGCTGTGAGTCTATCCTGAAATTTGTCTATGGAAATTTGTCTATGGCTTGGGTGTGCAATCTCTGGATCACCTATTCTGGCATTCATTAGATACAACAGGATTGACATTTGTGCGGATTCGGATTCATCGTTGTAGGAATCTACAGTCTTGTACATTCTGGCACTCAGCTTGTGCTCCTTCCGATGTGCTTCGGTCCTATGACGAATCTGACTTCGCCGACCATTTTCTTGAGATTGCTCGACCAGCAATTAGACCGATCTGACCGGCAGGTGCGGTAGACCTGGATATTCTTGAGTAATCCCACCAACGGCGCGTCCCTGTCTAACAACCCAACCCAGATGGAAGAATATGGGTGATATGAGAACTCCGGTCGCTTGCAGAATTGAACAAAGGCCTGCAAATCTTCGGTGGAATCCTCAAGTTTTGCTTTGGGAGCTGTGCGTAGTATACCGCCATCAGGGAACCTTTCGTCCAGGAACGCCACTAACAAGAAGTTTGCATCATCGTCGAGCGGCGGGCAGTTCTGGCGCCGTATTTGCTCCAAGGTGGCATTACTGGCGAGATATTTCTGGCCTGGGGCTCCCAATTCCTTGCCAGTCTTGGTAAATCCTTCTTTCGTAACTTCATGTCCGCATTCTTGTCGAACAGTGGTCCAAAGCTGGCCTGACGGTCTCGAATTGAACTCCGACTTTGGAAACGAGGCCTGAGAGCTCCCCTCGTTCCACGTATTAGACGACCGGACCCTCTCCCCTTTGGCATCGACTATGTCAATTCCATGCTTCGTGAAAGACAAGGCTCTGGAATCCCGGTTTCCTCTGGGGACAGCAAACCGGGCACATAGCGAAAGAGTCCTCTTGCTCCCATCCGAGTGCCTCCAGCGGAGCACGAATACTCCATCCTCCTTAACTGCGATTGGGTAGCCCTGCATGTCTTTGGCAGTCAAGAAGCGAGTGGGAAACAATGTGGCGCCTTTTCGAAGATCTTTTTTCTGGAGCCAAAAGCCGCATTTTACCACGCCTTCAGACAAGACGCCTCTTGCATATTTCTCAATGAAAATTGTAGGATACCAGCGCTTTTTCAGACAGTGGGAAATGAGGACTTGAAGATATTCTCCATCTGAGAGTTGATTCAAAGCCCGCAGGAAGAATGGCTGACCGGGCTGGAGAGACATGAACTGTTCCATCCAGTCTTTCCTTTTTTCTTCTATATGAGGGATTGACCAGTGCAACTCTTTGTGCGCACAGTTCCAGACCGTGTCTAAGCTTTGTCGCCTTTCTTCTGAATGGGCTTCGCCAATAGCCAGCCCAAACGATGAGATATGAGCAAACGTCTGTATATCGAGTATTTCTATTCCGTTTGATTTGCCGAATATTGCAGTTGTGCAAAGATTCGAGATGCCGATCATCGTTTCCTTCATGTTTGATTTTCGAGCCCGGGGGATGGTGTCGCTCAGTGATGCTTGCGAGGCGTTGCTTTCGTACCATTTTGTGCTCCTCGCATGAAGGTACTCAAACGGGTTTGAACGCAGGTGAATATCTGACTTGCTCGCGGCCTGCGCCGCCCTGCTAGCCTGGATCATATTTAACCGGAAAATAAGTCCAGCACCTTTTTTTAGTTCATTTTCAATTCGGGCCAAGATCCGAGTGCATAGATCCTGGCGCGAAGGCGACTGTGGGCATCCGGAGGGCATATCAATGATTTTCATTGCGCAGGACGCGACGAGGAAAGCGAATTGCACTGTCATGAGATAGAAACGTAGCTTAGCGGAAGATCGAGGTCCGTACTGGTGGCTGCCAGGGTGTTCCAAGGGCACGTGGATGAATGCTTCGTTTTCGCTAGGGCCATAGGAGCGAATGACCAGCGGATGGGTACCTAGACTCATGAATGGCTGGATCAGCCTCGATTTTGCATTTACTTTGGTCATTTTTAAAACCATAGCACTGGCAGCTAGCTTTCCAAAGGTCACCACGACGATTGGCCGCGTGCATCGGAAGTAGGCTGTGAGCAAACTCAAAGCCTTACTCGTGTCGCAATATTTGGGCAATGGAATCAAGTTAGGAAAAGGGAAAGCCCGTGAGAGGCCCGAAAGTGACGACACGTTCTGCCCCGTGAAGTTCCTTTCCTCGATATGTTTGATGCGGTGGACAAAATTTCTGACGAGCCTGCTAGGTCTGCTGTTCCCTTCAAAAAATGAGCATCCGGCTTTCAGGTGGGCATCGGTAAGTTCCTCGCCCACGAACACTACAATCGTTAGCCGAAGGTACTGATGCGGTATTGCTTGGTCTTGGAGAGCATTTTTGGCAGATTCTCCAAGATTGCCCTTCGTTTTCAGTATTCCCGCAAAGATGGAATCGAAATGATTCTTCACGCTTGACCATTGGCTTTCTGGAAAACGACTGCCATTGCAAAGAATTTTGTGAAAGTAAGTAGTGTGGAGTCTTTCGAATGCAAGCTCATCTTCCTCGCTGGGTAGATATCTGATATGCTGTCCTCCAAACTGCAGATTCAAAAGGGACCGGCATCCGAGGAGATGGATGATGAGGGTCTCTGTGTCATCTGAATTCAGCTGGTTGCCAATATGGTTTGCACTGCCCGGAATCTCAAACGACATGTCCGGAAGTACGTGTATCTTCGCCTCCTGTGCGAGCGTGGGATACAGTTCTTCGAGGCAGCTCTGGAAAGCGCCTAGAAGACTTTTTTTTGATTTGTTGTTGGTATCGTCTGTGAAACGCCTGGAAGCATTTGTCAGAAAATTTGTGCTTCCGATATATCGCACCGTGACCGGTCGATCCTTTGCCAAGTAACTAATGTATTTCCACTCGTTGAGCTCATCGAAGGCCAGCCCGTCTTCTTGCAGGCACTTGGAAATGTTGTAGAGTTGCATCGGTGTGGTAGTCCAGGAGCGGATGTAAAATGCATGTTCTCGACTCTTACCACCTTGCTGAGAGTTGCGTTTCTTGCCTGGTACATCAAGGCGCAAGATTTTCTCGAGTTCTGCATTCGATACCAGCATAGGCAGTACAAGAACCATGCGCAGAATCATCATTTGCTCGCGAGAGGCATCTGTGCTTGGGAGAATCTGACCAAATCGTTCCAGCACCATGTCAGAGACATCCAAATTGTGCTTCACAGATTTCGCTCGCAGTATACTGATCAACGCTCTACTGCTGATTCGGGCGGCGTAAACTGTAGAGGCCATATTGTCATCGACGGGCCGGCTTCTCCAACTGTGGGCTGCATCGGTATTTGCATAGTAATTCGTGCCCCGAGGTACAGATCTTGACCTCTTCCTTGTGGATGAAGGTCGCGGCGTAGTGGCTTCCATTGTCATGTGGTTGTGCTATCTGAGAAAGGAGTGCATCGGTGCAATGGTTAATCACTGACTTGAGGACAGGATGCTTGCGACTGCAACAATCTAGGCCTGCTCAAGCCAGACCACCTGGTCATTTTTTGAATGAATGCCAGCCGGTCTATTGGCACTGGGAAGTTGACAGGACAAGACGCGGTCTGCGCCTTCGCACAGATATCAAGCAATCTGGAATCTTGATATCCTAGCGGTTTCTAAGAAAGAAGGAGGAGACGGGGAATGCAGAGGCAGCTTATACCCAGAAGTACAAAGAGCGCCGGCCACCAACCGAGGAATTTTTCGAATGGAAGTCTCCATCTATGTGAGAGACTGGGGATGTCAACTCTCTGGCGCTGAAAGCAGAGAAGATGACTTTTGGGCATGTTAGAGGTTTAAAGGGGTAATTTAGCCAGTTATCAGGTGCTGTGGTCTAGTGGTATGACGTCACGTTGTGGCCGTGCCAGCCCCGGTTCGATTCCGGGCAGCGCCATTCTTATCTTCTTTTTTTGTCGTTGCTTCATTCGTGTATTATCAGAGTTGACTGGCAGCCGTAAGTTCTTGGTCTGACCCAGTCGGCAAACTGTCATCGAGTGTAGTAAGAATATTGAGTACGCTACCGTTGCCTTTCAATTGATCAACTGCAAAAAGGTACAAAAAGGTATCGAATGTGCCCAATTTCCTTCGGCATCAACTTCAAAGTTTCAAGCATCATAGAAAAGAAAACACACAACACTCAAAGCACTGACCTTAGTGGAGGGCAATGCCATTTGATCGGAGTTCACGGCTCCAAAGATGATGGGTAAAAACGTCTCTGTCAAGATCCCCGAACTTTTGTTGGGAGCAGGTGCTAGCAGTGATGTATCTGTACCCTACAAGCCGAAGTATTTCGGTGAATTGAGAGCTCGGAACCCCGCGATACACCCAAATCGCCCATGAGATTCATCGTGACACCCACGACCCTCGAAGTAGTTGTTAAAGTCCAACACTTTCCATATTGTTTCACACACTGTACGTCCCAGAAGGTCCGGGCCACAGCAGTTAGTTGGATCTTCCTCCTCGCATGGCTGAAGGTCTGGCTGGGTCACTCCCAAATGTAATAAAAAACACGGACGCCTGGAAAAACGTGGGATACGTCACAAGCAGTGCTTAAGTCTATGATGAATCGTGGTCGTCGAATTGCAGGGAGATAGATTGATGCTGAATTTGAAGTACGAATGCATTTTGATCGTCTGTTCAGGCTCATTTTGTGCCACAGTGTCATTCAAGAACTGCGATATCTCTTCGTTAACTCTGATAATCATCCTGTCTCATGTTGTTTTTCCCTGCAGAAGAAAACAGCATAAACGTAAATCATTCCCCTCAAGCCTGCTTACCCCAACGCTCCTTTTGAATCTCCAACTCAAATACCGCAAAAGTCTCGCTCCACTCGAGGAGGATAGTTTCGTCTGATACGTCCCGCCGAAGTCTCGCGAGCCCTTCCCAGCACGCACGACCAGCCGTGTTCGCACGCGTGGGAAAATCAAATCGTCCGGGTCCCTTGCTGAGACGAGCTGTCATGAGGCGTAGGTGTCGTTCAGAGCATGGACAGTCACTCTCCACGTTATAAGTGCACTCTCTAGCACACGAACAGTTCGACGTACAGATACACTTGTGGTACTTACTCAAGTTCACAAGTCGAATCTTAGGGTCATCGCGGCGCTCATCCCCAATCGACCTGCCCTCCAGTTTGCCCAAGGTTGCCAGCCGATAGTCCAGAATGAGTTCCTTCTCCCACTGCGCGCGATTGACTCGTTTGAGATCCAAAAATGGGAGCTGGGAGGAAGGAACGTCATCGGGGAGGGTAGCTTTAGGGTTCACAGTGAACCATTTCTCGGACATGATAATCAGGATCTCCTTGGGGATGGAAGGGAAAAATGGGATCAAGGAAACCCATTTGGTGGCGTATGCGGAGCAGGGCTCGGAGACGACATTCTGAGCAAACTGGCGGTAGCCTAGTGTATCATTGGGGTTGAACCCGTTCACCAGCTCCTTCTCAGCGAGACGGCGAAGAAAAACCTCCTGCCACTTGTGTATAATCCCTTCCTGCAGCAATTCGCAGATATTGTAGTTGTCGAGGTTGTCCTTGCAGGCGAGAAGGATTCGATACATATGGTTTGCGTCGGGTAGGCGGAATTTCCGGGAGTCAGGAGCAGACAGCAATTCGACTTTGAAGAGAGCGCAGAGCTCGATACCGGTCATTTCGATAATCACTCGGGAGTAGAGAGCATAGAACAGGTTCTCCACAACTTCGATGAGAACAGCGAGCTCACCGGTCCGGACCTCAACCTCCGCACGATTGATCCATTGCAGAAGACCCGTCGCAGAATCATCCAGCTGTGCCACGAGACTAATTGTTAGCAAATGGATGCACTTGCCCAGACCAGTTGCTTCTCATAAGGTGAATAGTAGTTGGACGAACCTCAACACCGAAAGCCAAAAAAATAGCCTGCATGACTTTGGCCATCGCATAGACCTTGATGAACACCTTGAGGACCCCCTCAAATGAGTATGCGAGTTGCACTTCGTTCAAATCGTCCAGCGACAGAGCCTTCCCTACCGACGTTGGAGAGTAGTCGGACGTGGCCACCAGAACCCACTCACCACTGCTGACCGCGTACGGACGAGAGTGGCGTCGGTTCGGCGCCATCTGCTTCTGATAATGTTAGTCAAGTCTCGCGATGTAATTTTGACGGATTTGTTGGGGGGAAGAGGAAGAGTTGAGGTGTGCGGGGTGGACTCACGAGGAAGTACTCATCCAGGTCGTCTTTCTGATCGTTGGGAGGTGGCAGCACTGTGGAACACACGTCCTCGTCTGAGTAGACCGAGGGCGAGTACTGAGTGCAAACTTCGGTCTGTGCCTCGGACGGGGTTTCTGTCGTGTCAGTCTGGTCGGTGACAATGGAGGAGTGCGCAGAGTGAAACTCTTCCCCGGTGCTGGTCGTCGACTGGTTGCTGTTCCCACGCTTCAGACGAGCTTTCCACGCCGAGGCGCTCCAGAAAGTTCTCTTACTTTGTGGGCTCATCGTGCGCGCGTCTGAAGACTGCCGTGTCCTCTAGTGTTGGGATCGTATAGTAGCAAAGAAGTGTAGTTAGAGTGCGCTGGCAGGCTGAGATGGTCGCGATGAAAGAACCGAGTTGTCAAACGCGGGAATACTCGAGAGGAGACAAGAAACAAAACAAGAGAGGGTGCTGGTCTAGCAGGTTCTCGCAAACGTGAGTATCAGCAGCAACAGAAAAGGAAGGCAGTCGCAGCTGCGCTGCGCGCCTTCCCCTCACAGCAGCGCACCGAAAACCCAACAAACTATCGAGAGCTCTTTTCAAATATCTCCAAGTACGGACCCGTGTTGAAGTTCTACCAAGGAAAAAGAAAGGATGAGATAATCAAAATGCTTTGCTGGTTCGTAAACGCTCGCCTCCGGGTGACATCAACATAAAGCCATAAGAAATCTAGCTCTGCACACGGAATGTCCGACCACTCGCTGTCTTGCGCTCGCGCTCTTCGTTCTCGGGCCTGGCACGGTTGAGGACTGAAACATATTAGCAACATGGCCACGTACGCCGATTTAAGTCGGTACAGACCTTGAAGGAAGTCCGCTGTGCGCTTCCTCATACGAGTGTGAATGTATGCCTGTCACAAGTGGTAAGTCAATGATTCCTAAGGGAACCCACTTCATCTGACAAGCTTCACATACCTTAGAAGCCTTAATGTGGTAGTGGAAATAGTCACGGAAAGTCTGGATGTGGGAGATGTTTTCGTAGCGGCGCTGAGGGGTCAAGTGTCGGGGGAACAGCACTACGAGGCGATCGTTAGAGATAACCCCATTCAGCTCGTAAGCTCCAAAAGTTTCTCATCACTCACCAAAGGTGACGTAGCTCATCTCACCCTCGCCCACATTCTTGAGTCCAGGAACTCCCTCGAGCTCGAGAGGGGGGTCACTGCGGAAGAGAACCTGGGGCGCATTCTGTAGGGTCACAACACGGCGTCGGGCATCAACGAATTCCTATTTAATTTTAGTAATGAGTTCACACACACGCACACCCGAACTGTATTCACGTAACGAACCTGCAGGAAGACCTTGCCAAAGATCCGATCCGTCTCCTCCCGGAACACAGTGCTGAAGATCACAGTGACACGGTCGTAGCTGGCCTTGATATAGATTGCTTCCTCCTCGCGGTAGTGGATAGCCATCACCTCTCCACCCTCCTTCACACCTTGCGGGGCCGATTCGGATGTGTATCTCGAAGCCTCCTCCGCGAGCTTGGCGAACTCGTCAAAGGCCCGTTCGAACGGAGCTGCCATGGCGTTGCGCTTCAGCAAAGCGAGCTTCATAATCAACTCATCCTTAGCTTCTTGTTCGGCAGGGAGATTCTCGAGGTCGACCTGTACTGAGAAGTCGTAACCCGGCTCTGGCGAGACGATGTAGGGCCCATACTCGCGCTCCAGCACCTCCTGGGCGCCGTACTGCACGAGCTCCTTGAAACACTTCACATTGATCGAAATAAGGATTTTGGTCTTGGATTCGGGGGTCGAGAGGTGGAAGGTCACGCCATCAAAGTCGGAGACCACTTGGTCAATCGATACTGGGGCAGCACTGCGGGCAACCATTAGCTTGGGGGCCTTGGGGGGGTTGGTGTGTATACAATGGAGGGGTGCATGAGGTGGTGGTGAGATAGACAGGGGAATTGTACCCAGAGAAGCGCTCTGTGAGGAGCGATTGAATCAAAGCGTTCTGATAATCCAAGAGAAGCATGGTGGGCGACACAATGGAGTGGAATAACAACAGGATGGTAGTTGGGGGAGGCGCCTCTACGATCGTCATGGGCGGTGGGGGAGCCGGACAGGTCGCTCTCGCCGCCCGTATTAATTTTTGTGCTATCGATAGCAGATCGGAGTCTCCAAAAATTTTCCCATCAACCTTGCGACGATGGTGAAATCGTACTTGTAAGTGTGATTTACTGGAATCGCCATTATCTGCAAGCTGACTCTGGTTCTCTTAGAAAATTTGAGCACTCCGAGACATTCGGGCTCATCGCTTCGGCGTCGTCCAATGCGATCTGGGCCAAGGACGAGCAGACTCCAGGTGCTGCTCGCCAGACGGGCGCCGGTCGGGCAATTGTGGGTGCGAGTGAAGAGGTCTTGTGCTGGGATGTCAAAAAGGGTGAATTGTTGAGTCGCTGGCGTGATTCAGCCTGCAGGTCACAAGTGACGGTGGTCACGCAGAGCCAGACCGATGAAGATATCTTCGCCGTCGGGTAAATTTCCCTGCGCAAATCCAACTGACTTATTTACTGACAATGCTGCTCTCATCTAGTTACGAAGACGGCAGTATCCGTATTTGGGATTCGAGAACCAGCACCATCATCATTTCGTTCAATGGTCACAAGTCTGCGGTCACCCAGCTGGCCTTCGACAACGCTGGAGTGCGCCTCGCCAGTGGCTCCAAAGATACCGATATCATCCTTTGGGATCTTATCGCCGAGGTCGGTATTTTCCGACTTCGTGGACATACCGACCAAATTACCTCTCTGAACTTCCTTTTCCCGTCGACCGAGCTTCTCAATGCTTCTGGGCTCAGCGAACATGCCGGCTTTCTTTTGACTACCGGCAAGGACTCGTTGATCAAAGTTTGGGATTTGGCTTCGCAACACTGCATTGAAACCCATGTGGCGCAAACAAACGGCGAGTGTTGGAGCCTAGGTCTGTCGCCCGACCAAGGTGGTTGCATCACGGCTGGCAATGATGGTGAGCTCAAGGTCTGGTCGATCAATGAGAGCGTCATGCTTGAGATCTCAAGGGAGAAGGTTGCAGCAGAAGGCCAGAAGATCCTCACGGACCGAGGTACTTTCTACAGGAATGGCAAGGATCGCACAACGGGCATTAGATTCCATCCTCGTGCGGACTACGTGGGTTTCCACGGTTCAGAGAGGTCGGTGGAGATCTGGCGCATTCGCTCTCAGACGGAAGTTCAGAAGGCCATGGCTCGCAAGCTGAAGAGGAGAAAGGAAAAGGAAGCGAAGCGTGAGGTCAGGGATGAAGGCACAGAAGCCGAGAAGGAGATGCCCGTGGATCCTTCATCTGCTCCGGTCACCGAGATTTTCATCCCCCATGTCATTGTACGAACCAGCGGAAAGGTCCGCTCCTTTGACTGGATGACTATCAAGTCTAGTG
>JAXQJV010000260.1:0-25213 GCA_037042255.1 Penicillium sp. PG106-07D | reverse complement strand
GTCGAACCCGCAACCTTGAGATTAAGAGTCTCACGCTCTACCGATTGAGCTAGCCCGGCAGGGCTGGTTGAAGAGCGAAGAGATCTTTGACATTATAAAGGTTAACTTTAGAGGGAGGTCAGTTGTTCGGTTTCTTGGGAACGGTGAGTTGTTCAGAGAGAGCAAATTGGCATCCATAGCAGTTTTGTTTCTTTCTGGCCTGGACTTGGGCATTATCATATTTTTTTCACCATCCATCTACCTATTGTCTCGTGATAAGTCGACGCGAACCTCGACCGGTAATGTGAACCAGGGCTGTGGAATGGCTTTGTTGGTGAAACAGGTCGAGGCGTGTTCTACCTGCCCAGCGTCCCGGACATAGTTATATTTCGCTGGAGCTTCGCAAATGCCTAGTGGCAGGCTATGAATCAATGCTTCACATTGACAGTTTCACGTCTTATTCAAAGGTATTCGAGCAAAAAAAGCACCCGAGTCCAATATTAGTTATTACATCCGGTACCTAGATAGCGCACGCTTCTGAAGTGTAGGCCGACAAGCGATGGATGATTATTCTTGATGGAGCTCTGCGACTGCATGGCTGACCACGTGACACCCACGGACCAACTCGCTTAACGTTTTTCCGGCTCGGCCCATCCCAGCTATAAAACGTCTGCCTTCCCAGTTTTCCCCTTCTTCATCATCTTCACTCGGGTGCCTGCACCATCCCCAGTGGTCTTGACTATCCTCCTCCCCAATGAAGCATCCTATCACCTTGTAATCGATCGGTGCTATCCTGCGATCATGTCACCCGCAGCGATTGCCGAGGATCCGCAGCTGCAGCCGGATCTGCAGCAGGATCAGCTGCAAGCTGTGGGCAAAGCATTCGATGCCCTGCTACTAACTCTCTACCGACTTACCCACAGACACAATGATCTCAAGCAATATACCGAAATGGCGTTCAAAGAGGTACTACCCCGTCTGCATTTGTTTTGTCTTTTTCCGTGTTTTCCCCCTTTGCCTTCCCCTCTACTCCCCATGTCTCGAATGATGAGAGAATTTGATTAGCTCTAGATCAGGAGTCACTCTTTTGTGGCGATGACGGATTAACATGTATTATCTGACCGAGACATTCCACCTTGACTTCTTGTTCTCACTTGTCCCTCACTTGACAAGACTTCAATGCTAATGAGAAACCTCATTCCCAGTTTACGAACGTAACAAGATTACTGCCACCCCAAGATAGACCCCATGCGATGGAGGTGCAGCAAAGGTTATTGGATCAACAGAAACAATTGTGTGAGGGCCTTGTACACAGCAAGCCGCCCGTCGAAGAACAGTCGTTGAATTCAATGGAAATAATGAAGACGCTCGTTTCGCACCAAAATGTAGACGAAAATTCCATGCGGGCCATCGCGGCCGGGGTCAAAGGGTACAAGGCCCTGCTCCGCTCCGGTGGCCTGTCCCAAATCTCCTCTGCGAACTCATGCCTTCTCGCACGCGGACCTGCCTCGGACCTCTCACCCCCTCTGGAGCAAGACTTTACTACCAATGGGACCCAGGGCAGCCTGCACTGTCCATTTTCCAAACCCAAATCACCTCGTCCGGGCAGCGACATGGCGTCCAGGAAAGACGACGGGGGACCTAAGATTCAGATTGACACCTGCGGACACGATCACCTGGACCCGATCAAGGCCGATCAGGAAGAGCGTCGCTCCAGTACTACCCCCTCGGTCGGTCGATCCTCCCAAGGGCGCTGCCCCGTATCTCGATGCCCGATCCGATACCTGGACAAGCACTCGCCAGAGGAGATTGCCGAATACGTGGAGCGACATAAACATGAGATCCCCCGGAGCCACGCCATCTGCGTGAAGCGATACCAGCGAGATCCGCAGAACATGCGACAGCTGGATGCCAAGTACGGGGGTCTGATCAACATGATCAGTGGCCTCAGTGCAAAGCACCAAGCGTTCCTGCCTGAGCGCGAGACCAACGGCGACGGTGAGGGTGAAGGCGAGGGCCGATCTGTCCACTCGACCTCGCCAGAGCGAGTCGAGAAATGGGCCGAGGAAGTGGACCCAGTCACTCCAGTACCACCACACGAGGTCGAGGATCGCGAGAGCCGGTTCGACCGTCCGCTGCGCGAAGTTCGCGTTGGCGAATCCCCAAGCCGGCCTTGGGGGATTCCAGTTCCCATCACCGAACAGCCTCCTGCTGGATCAGCATCTGGCCCGATCTCCCCAGACGCCGTCCCCGTCGATCCTCTGAACGCGTCGCCTGGCGATGCACCGGCTAAACCAGCAGGCCGGTGCCCCTTTGGCCATGATGCCCCCAAGAAAGAGCCTATCGCGAAGCCCCCTGCTCCTGTCCCAGCGCCCGCAGTCCACCTGGAATCTCCCTGGTCCAACTGGGGCAATGTTGAGAACGCAGGCAAGGGCGAGACGAACGATCACGGTATGGCCCAGATGGAGGATGGTCCTTTGGCCGATCCCAACCGTCTCCCTACACACGTTACCTTCAACGGGCCCGTGTTCTTTGGATACTCTGCTGAGCAGACGGCGCAGTTGATGCAGCAACTGGGGTTGAAACCGGGCAAATCCTAACCCCCACTGAACGAACCATAACCCTACTGCCCCATGTCCTCTCCTATCTGGGCACCCGTGTTTCATTACCCTCTTTGGATTATTCTTTCCGGCGCATAGCGAGCACAGCAACACTTTATGATGAGACGACCAAGCCTGACTATTCCCTGCAGACTGTATTCTTCCTGAATTGTATTTCTACAAGCGAAAGGACCTTCTACCTGAATGTCAAACTCAGTCCATGACTGGAGCACAGTAATAACCTAATCCTACCGTACACACGTTGAGTAACCGGTACTCCGCACCTCCTCAGCCGATGTTTTCCGCCTGCTCTTCTCCTCGGGAAACTCCTCCATCCAGAGCGTATTTCTGACTAACAAGAGAGCGGGGCCCAGCGGCAGTACTCCGGCCACTCTCCACCTTTATTATCCCCCTCCCAACTCCCCCCCCACCATGTTACGCTGCTCTTCTCGTCTCTCAGCTCTCTCTCGCACTTTCAATCCTCTCACTACTCCTAACAACCGCTTCCGACCTCAATTCCTACCAGCCATGTCCGCCAACATGTCCGCCGTCACTGCCAAGGATGCCTGCCCTCGTACGTCCTTCCTCCGGTTCTCCCCCGATCTAGTTCCGAGCTCGGTGGGCTTGACTCTTCAAGGGCTCTACACTTTACACTCACTCCAAGCTGAATTTGAGCTTCATTGGAATAACTTGCTAACCTTATCTCTTTCTCTAGCCGCCGGTCCTTACGTACGTTTCCCCAATACCCAGCACACAAAACCACCGAATCCCTATAATCACAATCCCACCCCTACTACACCTCTCTAGCTCACATCCATACTCCCTCCACTAACATAACACCCTTTCTTTACTTCCCACAGTCCCAAGCAATCCGCGCCAACGGTCAAATCTTCGTCTCCGGCCAAATCCCCGCCGACTCCACCGGCGCGCTCGTCACCGGCACCATCGGCGAACTCACCCAGGCCTGCTGCAACAACATCCAGGCGATCCTGACCGCCGCGGGCTCCGACGTGTCCAAGATCGTCAAGGTCAATGTGTTCTTGACGGATATGGCGAACTTTGCCGAGATGAATGCTACTTATGAGAAGTTCTTTGTGCACAAGCCGGCGCGGAGCTGTGTTGCTGTGCATCAGTTGCCGAAGGGCGTGCTTGTTGAGATTGAGTGTATTGCTTTGGAGTAAACATATTCTTTTTTCCCATCTGGCTCGGTAGTTGAGATGGATTGGGGGTCTGGACTTGGGCTCGGCCGGGTTATGATGTTATAGAGAAAATGATATGAAGGGAATGGTACCGTTACCGTATACACTCGAGTTTCGCGTTTTGTTTGATGATAAGGCAGGGCAGTATGGGAATCGTAGAAACTGCATGTCCATTGTTTGCCCCTGTCACGATCCAGGGAAATATGGGTGTGAAAACCAAACCGGTCCACCTCACCTCACTTCTACACAAAACAAGCACCAACATACAACGACAACCCGGGTATATTAAATCACATCTTTCAAATGATATACAAATTCGTAATGGGCACACCCCGAGACCGCATCGTAAACCGCCTCTTAATCCCCACCCCCGTCGCAACCTGCAATAGCGCATACGTCTCCTCGCCCCCGCCCACCATTACCATGCTGAGCGGGTGGTTGCGCGGGATGCCGCTGGCGGTCATCTGAGCTTCGTCGAGGTGTGGGCGGATGAGGGAGGGTTCGGCGCGGAGGGCGGCGAGGGGGGCCGTTGGGATTGGGTCCGCGTCTGAGGTTTCTCGGGGAGGCTGGTCTGAGTCGAAACCCGGGTTCTCGTCGTATGAAACGACAATGACGAGTTTGAGAGAAGACCGGCCGGGCCGGAACGCGGGGATGTTGCGCATTTTCTGGGAAAAGGTGCAGCCGCCGCGTTTGATGACGAGGACCTCGTGCGTTTGGGCGACGTCCCGCAGGATACGCTCTGTGCAGAGCTCGCCAGCGAAGTAGATGCTGGACCAGGCGAGGCGGGCGGTGGACGGGTTGCCAAAAACCGACATGGTGGAGGCGTCTTCGACGTCTGGGAGCGGCGCGGCGCCGATACCTGTGGGTATGGACGCGGGTAGACTCAGCCTCAACGGAGCCGTTTCATCGGTGTCATCTCTGATCAGTGCAGAGACCGAACTGAGCAGGTTCGACAGCATGCTTCTCATAGTGGAGTCGGGGCTGTGGACGACTCCGACTCCGCCTTCGCTCTCGTGTGGTGGTGCCTGGCCAGCTCGGCGGGGACTGGGGTCCGCTGTTGAATGTGAATGTTCTGCTGCAGGGTGGCCAGCTCTTGGAGAAGCCGAACCATTGCGACGGCGAGAGGGGTCTGCGAGAACGTCAATGACGAGGTCTAGCTTGGCAGAGTCGCGTACCCGCGTAAAGTTCGGGTCGTACGGGTCGACGACGTCAAAGGTGATCTGCCGCGAGAGATATACCTTCTCATCTTTGCCCAGCGGCACGTTGTTGATCACCTGCACGCGATACCCGTCTTCATCTTCGTGGGAGCCCGTGCCGGATGTCTGCCCGATGAGCGGGACGTCCTGGATCATGCTTAGTCGGAGACCGCCAATGGTCTTTACGAAGATGCCGTCGTGGACGCGCTCGAGAGCGCCGGAGCCGAGGTTGACGCCGCCGGGGAGAGAGGGGAAGGAGATGTCCAGCGTTGGGCGGATGGCCATGGGCGCGCTGGTACCGTTGAAGGGGACGAGTTGGGGTGGTAGGGTCCATGGGTAAAAGGTATAGTTTGTTGGAGAGGTCAGATCCGATACCGATACGCTAGGGTGATCTGACGACTCTGCTAGGATGGGACCTTCGCCTGTGGCACGATGAGGACGAAGGTGTAGCCGCGCCAAGCTGGCGGCATGGAAGATGTCAGATCGCGAGGCGGTGGATGATACACCGAGTGGGGAGGAGGTCGGAAGGGCTTGGCAGGTATTGGCAAGAGACGCTTGGGGAGACGCCACTTGTTGCTCATGACTGGGCCGATGACTGGACCGGCGGTTTGAATAGGGAGATGATGTCTTTTTCGGAATGATCAAGGGATGACCCTCGGTGGAGAATACCCATGGCGCATCAACTTTGTTCAGTGGATGATCTGGAGAGAACAGCAGGAACATGTATTTGGCGGTCTCTCCGAGGAAGAAGCTTTCCATGCGGTCAATCATCTCGCCGGTCTTGACATCCCGCAGACCAGCCCAGCCGCACTTGGTCCAACATCGCCGCTTAAGGTCGCGCAGCACCATCTCGCCAACATGCAGATACCACGGGTCCTGCGTAGCTCGGTAAATGTAGTAAGTGGACTCGATGAATTCTGGCCGGCCTCCGTACCAGGACAGACCACCGTCAATGTCCCCCGTAGCCACGTTCCACCGTTCTGGAAGACCAGAGAAGCGCGTCCAGACGGCCGTGGTCAGCAGGTGAATTTGAATGGCTTCGTCAATCTTGCCGTCCAATGCTAGAAGGCCCGGATAGTACGCACTCAGGCTGTCGATCCAAAAGGCTCGCGTAGCACCGGTAGTCACATCGCCAACAATCAGGTGGGGATGCTGGTATCCTTCGCCCCGGTAGAGATGGCGGTTGATCGAGGCATGCGAATCTTCCCAAACCTGGAGGAACGCATCGGATGAGTGCTGATCCTGAGTCAAAGGAACGTAATAGTCGTCCAAAATGCTCCAAGGATTGTTCGGGTCAAAAGGTGGTCTTTCTCCCTCGGAAAGGAGAACGTGGGATTTGAACGCATACTCGAAAAAGCTGTCAATTCCAGCACCAATCTGGAGAGAATTGGTTAGCCTTTGATCCACATAGTTTGACACGCCCTACTTACCCCCGAATACGGTCCCACCCACTTCCCCGACTCCGCGTCAATGCCAAACCCAATCAGTCCAATCTCACTGCGATAGGACCAGACGGCCCAGAATGCCCTTTTGGCCAGTTCCTCATACCGACCATCACCAGTGAGCCTGCTCAGGACGGTGAACTCAAGCACCAAGCTACCAGCACCAGCACTGCAAGTCTCGGTAATCTCATCCTCCGCCTTCATATAGGCGTACTTTGACTTTTGATCCTTTCCTTTGCTGGGCTTGGTGTTCAAGGGCGAATTTTCATAGAAAGGAATACCATGCCGCAGGTTGACTCGTGGGTAAGGGAGGCCTGTGCCTGTGTAAAAGGCCGGCAGGAGACGGTGTGTAAGGTCAACCGCTAACCGAAGGAATTGACCATCATAGACAAAGTCATTGTGCCATACAATGCCATGATCGCTTTCCGTGAACTGGCTCTTATCCCATGCGCTCGCAAAGGCGACTTCTGATTCTGGTGGGTTGTATCCAGTTATGGGCAATTCGCCGACAGCGAAAAGGTGTGAGCTGAGCAGTCCGCCTGGAGGATGTCAGTGACGATCACATAGAAGAGAAACCACTCCAGGGAGTGAAGAACACATACCCAACCCCCGAATCACAGTCTCAAACACCTGCACCTTACTATCGATATCGAATCCCCTTGCTCGCTCGCCCTGACCAGCAGGACCGCTCGAGCCATCTCCATACAGTCTGACAAAGTCCTTCACACCATCCTGAAAGCTCCTGAGCGCTCGATCACCACTTTCCGGACTGGACGTCAGAATAGCCAGGGTCGACAGGCTATCGATCAAGGTCAAGGAGTAATTGCCCAGGACATCGTTATGCTCGGAATTCTTATTATCGCGCGTCAAGGGGCCGCAGGTCAACGGACGCAATTCGTCTTCGGGAAAAGCATGTTCGAGGTAATTTTCATAGCCGTGGTAGAACATGCGCTCGGTTTCTTGTCTGGATCGCAGCGAAGGCACGAATTAGCACCCGTTTCAGTCCCGCGGGGAAATGCTTGCAGGCGTTGTGCAGCAGCGACACGACGCGACTCGACACAGAAGAGACTCACCTCAGCTCTTTGACCTGGTAATCCCGCATCCCATGCGCTAGCGTCAGCCATAGTGACAGCAGGATGGCGTAGACCAGCATGATCCACGCGCGACAAGGGTGGAACATTTGCAAGCTCCAACATCGCGTGCGCATCACCAGAGCGGAGAGCCGCCGGGAGGCATGGAAGGGCGGCAGATGAGACGAGCCTGTCGCACTGAGAGAATCGATATCTGACTCGGGCCAGGTGAATCGACGAGGTCTTCAGTGGAAGTTGGGCTTGTCGGAGAAGAGGAAAGTAATCGGGGTGGATACGGCCAGATAAGTCATTCCGGGTAAATGTCTCCTTGGCGTATCGCAATCACTTTGGGAACCGCTGGAAAAACATTGCCGCCCTTCCATTAGTTTAGCATGGTTTAGATCAAATACCACGTAATAGCAAAACATTAATTATCCTGATACCGTAGTTATATGCCGAAAGAAGGTCAAGGAATGATTCGACCTAAGCATACATTTCGAAAGACGAAGTTAAAGGTTCACTATTCTTTAATTACACCACAGTTGCTGTCCCGATTCAGCATGTGGTTCCTTGGACATTTATTTGCTATTTAGATAGCCCTCTTGCCATCTCTCCTTCTTCCTTCTCTTCATTCTCTTTCTTAGTTGCTTCGTTGAATGCTACCATGTTGATATGAAATCTCGTGCCTGAGCGTAACAGTTGCTATCTACTATCTAGAAAGGGCCGGAGAGAGTTTATTGTCTATTGAGGGACTCTGCGCCTACCTAGGTAGTACCTTATACCTTGTGTTTGGGTCCCTAGGTCCTTAAACTACCTGGGTTTGTACCTAAATGCGCAAATATTTGTCAGCTTCCCTACTAGTACTGTTACACCCCGATATACGGAATAACTACTAACTACGGAGTACAGATTACAGATATCGTAAGAACGAGGTAAAGTAGTAGTTAAAGTCTATATAGCACTCGGCCATTTTTGGATGGCCAGAATTGTTCCGGCGAATTTTCAAATATGCTAGTACTAATAATAATCTAAGCAACCGAGATACTAAACGGGGAACCACCTACTGCCTACTACTTTCTTTCATTCCCTTAAGGACTAATTTCTCGCTCATTCCTCCTCCTACCGCCATCTTTCATTTCTCTGAGACTACCTTCTTACTTACTTTTCCATATGTCTACTTCGATGAATTCGACTTCTTCTTCACGCTACCGCTCGCGCGTTGAGCTACTACTCAGCGTCATCGTCAACTTCCTCTCCCTTCAGCGGAATGTTCAACGTCGACGAGGAAGGATTTCTTAGAATCTGACCATGGAGTAAGAGGTACCTATTTTCAATAACAACGCAGCAGGTCCACGTGGTACTCATGGCGTAATACGCAATCTTCCCTCGGCCAATCCGGTCAGACACGAGCACGACAGTGATCAGCGTTGTAATGTTGATAGCAGATGTGATACGCTTGATTTTGAAAGGATCCGCGAGACCGGCTTGTTGGAGAAAGTACGTTTCAAAGGTCGCGAAGAGGGTCAAACTGATGAGTTGCTGCGTCATTTTGGGCCAGAGAAAGATCGCCGTCCGAAGACCAGAGGTCCCGCGGAAGATAGCATACCAATGTTGCCTTTTCTGCTCTATGAGACTGATCCTCCACAGGATATAGCATAGCTTAAACTGGAACTGACCAATCAGCACTGCAATTTCATGGTACCCACTCTTGTGCCATCGGGGCACATCCCCGACGTTGGTTTTGGATTGAGAACTCTAAGCCTTGAGTCTTATAATCTTAGAGTCAGAATCGCGATTAGGTCGGCCGATGATTCCAACGTCCGCGTCAGATCCCAGCTGGATGCTCTAGAAAGGTAGATTCCGTGATGACGTATTACTGGCCTTCGAATCGCAATCTTTTATCGGGAGTTTTCCCGATCAACAACATCAACCACAGGTCCAAGCACGTTCATCGCAGGCCCTGAAACATTTTGAGGACACCGAACCCATTCCTGGGCAACCGGGTAATTGAAATCGAATCTCTCTGATTGAAACCACAGCTGGGATCACCGAGACGAGTTTGTTTGGATCTACTTCAGATCCTTGGTCCATTGAAGCAATCAGCATATTGATGGCCGAGGCGAGGGGTCGTCGCCTTGTCTCTATACCAGACCACATGAGGTGCCATTGCAACCTAGCTTCAATTTATAGGCACCAATCTCGGTTGTTGGACCTGCCAGAGATGTCCCAATTAGTGTCCCGCTGAGCTCACGCTTACTTCGAGCGTCGAGACAATCGAGAATCTATCGATTGCATTGAGAGCTTCACGTCAACTTGTCACCGTCAGCACGTCAATCTACAAGATGGCCGAGCAAAATCCCGCTAACAATAACCCCACGGTCTGGAACCGATCCCCTGAAACCGTTACCAACAACCTCCTCCCGGGCCTTCATCCCTGGTCTCGATCTCCTCAGCAGATAATCTTATTCACATCTACTCAAAACCCCTCAAACCTCTCTAGCCGGCCATGCCATCTCCGACCTTCGGAGCCTCCAACTGAAGGCGAGGCAGATCTTTGGCGAGTATCAGCGTGCGGCCGTTCGAGTGAGAGTACATGGGATGTGAAGTATTGCTGTCCAGAAGTCAGTCAAGTACGCAGAAGAAACGGTGCATCCCGCTCTGCGGTAAGGCTCACAGTTTGGGCCAGAGCCTCTTCGACCGCGGCTCGCCGTTCGCCCTCGGGAACACCGTTGGCGAATTGCTCAGGAATCAACAGTAATAGCTTGTCGAACCTTCTGATTCCCTTCAGATGATGCTCCACCGATCCGATGGAGATCTGTTGTGCCGGGGGAGGGCTGGTTTTTGCTGGCAGCGCAAGCTGACACGGTACAGGCAATTGTAGCATGCCAAGTGCCATATTCCAATTGTATATACGAAAGTCAAAAAGCCGGTGAAGAACGATCAAGCCAACTGGGCACGTAATGAAGGAACAGGGCAAGCATGATTCCTGTCAAATTGATTAGCAGCTGTTTTGCCGAACTCAAGGCAGGAAGCCTTGCACATGACGCAAGCCACAATGCTGAGAATAATGAACACGACGAACACTCCGTAATCGCGGTTGGCCTCCATCTGGAGCTGCCTGGCAGCCGGATGCAGGATCACGGGATCAGCAATGGTGGGGGACGTTGTAGGCGCAGACATCGTGAGTATTGATGAAGCGGGGAGGGCGCTACAACTAGAGATGCGTATTGGTGATGATGAAAAGAAGTATAAACTCGTAGACAAAATATGGAGTTGCTGGTAAACGAGATACGGATGGAAGGAGGAAGTAAAGAGATGAGAGGAATGGGGGGCGGAAGGCTGGCGACGGTCCAGTTCCGAATGAGGAAGGGACGTGAACGGACTATGCCAGTCAAGGAAACTGCTTGGGGAAGAAGTCATTCCGACTCAGTTGTAGACTAGTAATGCAGTAGGTATACAGTTCATGAAAAGAAAGTCTCATTCGAGGACTGGCCATCCCAGGTGTAGCTCTGCGCTGTCGTGAGATGATGAGCTGGAGGTCGCAGCCGCAGCCGTCGCGGCCATGCTTCAAGCATCTCGCAGCGGAAACTTAGGTGTTTCTGCTGTGGGACGAGCCGACACTCTTAGAGACAGCAGTAGTGTCCTCGGGAGAGGAAGTATGTGGTTATGTAGATCAAATGAACGCCCGCTTATCCGTCATTACAAGTCTGAGATATCAATTCACTTGCCCAGTTCTCCCAGCATCAAGTTGCGATCCGATGAGCATGAAACGACTAAAAATGTGATTAGCAAAGTTATTCACCTCGGAAGCTCGCTGGTGAGAGAAGAAGCTTACTGATTGGCTCTTCGTTGGGCGAGAAGCGGACATCGTTGACCGTGCCCTTATGGCCAGGCAGTTTGTACAGCAGTTTGCCGGTGTTGGCATCCCATACTACCACGCTTCGGTCACCACTGCCCGCAGCGATCTTGCCGCCCTTAGGATCCCAGCTAGCGCGGATGAGGTTCTTCTCCAGGCCGACTGGGGCACCGTCAAATGTCCTGACTAGTCGGTTGGTGGGAGCGAACGGCCGGATATCCCACGTCCGGACGGTTGAGTCATGAGAGTTAGACAGAAGAGTTTGGGAGTCGGGGGAAATTTCTAGCGAGGTTATGGTATCGGTGTGACCAGCCATGGAGTAAACCACAGCTTTCTTGCGCAGATCCCAGACATGAATCGTGTTATCGATGCCACCGCTGTAGATCTCGTTTCCGGCCTCGGACAGTGCGACTGCCGTAATGGGCAGCTCGGTCTCCAAATATTCGAGCGCATCCTTTTGCCGCGGGTCCCAAATGCCAATGCAGCCATCGTCGCTGCCGCTGACAAGAAGTTCTTGCCCACGCTTGCTGATGTCGAGGCAATTGATGATTTCTTCGTGACCAATGTGGCGGCGCACACGTGTTCCTGTTTCCACATCCCAGCTCCCCAGTGTCATGTCGGCGGAGGCAGAGAAAATTGCTCGTGAATCGCGTGCCCATTGAAGGTCGAGGATAGCTCCTTTGTGGCCGGTCAATTGGCCGTAGTTTTCGCATTGTCCGTATGTATTCCAAAGCACTGGAAAACGATTGAGTTAGGGTTCCTGAAAACCGGTGTATTTGTGGAAGAGTCAGGGTCAAGACGTACAAATGGATCGGTCCATCGAACCAGATGCAATGTGTTGGGCTGTTGGGTCAAATCGAACTGTAAAGACTTCACCAGAGTGACCTGATTCTCTGAGTTAGCGATGGTCTTATCCACAATTCCACGAGAATATTGTACCCGTGAGTTCCATAATCGGCGCATCGAGTCCGCTCGTGCGAGGAATCTGGGTCCTCCAACGTTAGCAATGGTCTTTACCACAGATAAAAGCAATCTTTTCCCCCGAGCCCAATTGCGCGTAAAAAAAGGTGCCTAAGAGTGCCACGTACAGATTGAACAAGTGCGCCATTTTGCGACAGGCTCTTCACGACCGCAGTGCCTGGGTTGAGGTCGGCGTCGGACTTCTTTCGTTTGACCACGAGCTGGCTCGAATGCCCGAACGCCTCTGGAGCGGGGCGTTTTTCTCCAGACATGTTTGCGACAAAGGATAACCTCAGAGCCGCAAGCCAGTCAATGAAGAGAAAGAGGGAAGTTCCGAGTATCTCAACGTCCTCACGGTTTAGCTTAGCGAAGGGCGAAAGATTCCTTGGGGATCACTGGGAGCTGCGGGAAGAACGATAATCCCACTTTTGGTGGGCGGTGAGCCTCAACTGTTCGGAGACAGCTCCATCACCGTAAACTCCCCGCAATCGCCTCAGGGATCCACGTCCGACTGTCGCATTCGCCTGATTTCGTGCAGGCACTACTGTACACAGACTCTACAGCTCTATTTCAAGAATTTTAGCGCCCAGGGTGCCGAGCGACAGTCATGTCATCCTCAAAAGCCTCCAGAATAGGAGAAGAGTAAGTGACGCTTCACTCTTACACGTACGCACGCGCTAATCCATGGATACTGTACAGGATATGGAAGTCAGTAAGCTGCGAGATCCACTTGACACTGGTCAACGCGATCACATTGCCTCCATGCGAGGACACGTCTTTCTTCCGCTCTATTCGAACTAACCCGGCTTCCTCTTCCGCAGAACGAGAATCGATAAAGTCAATGCGGAGTTGGTCACGTTAACATACGGCACAATTGTTGCGCAATTATGTCAGGACTACGACAGTGACTATCAAGAGGTCAACAAACAATTGGATAAGATGGGTTACAATATTGGCATGCGGTTGATTGAAGACTTCCTGGCCAAGTCCGGGGTGGGTCGATGCGCCAATTTCCGCGAAACAGCCGATATGATTGCGAAGGTGAGTGTGTGACAAGGCAGAGGGATCGTCTCAAGACGAAATAAGCTAGGACTCAATGGCTTAATGCTTTATGGCTGACCGATTCTGATCAGGTGGGCTTCAAGATCTTCTTGAATGTTGCGCCGACCGTCACCAATTGGTCCAGCGACAACAACCAGTTCTCTCTTATCTTTGACGACAATCCCTTGGCAGACTTTGTGGAGCTGCCAGACGACGGGCGAGCACAGGACGAGCTCTGGTTCTCGAATATCCTGTGCGGTGTGCTTCGAGGGGCGCTAGAAATGGTAAGTAAAGTTTGTCTAAAAGCCTAGCTACGCTCGATTACGATCCTCCGGCGCCTCCCCGTCTTCCCCGGTCAACAGGTTCCTTTGTGCTGGGACCGATCACTAACCCGGTTTCCAGGTTCAAATGCAGATCGAAGCACACTTTGTGAGCGATGTGCTCCGGGGTGACGATACTACTGAGATGCGGGTCTCACTGGTCCGATACATTGAGGACGAGATGCCGCCTGAGGAAGAGTAGACGATGATGAGCATCCACGGCGTTTTTTGATCACGGCAGGCTTTTATTGAGTTTGTTTTGAGAGAACTTTGGTATATCTTGTTTTGTCAAAGTTTTCATGTCTTTGCTTCCCCTTCTTTCTTCGTGTTGATCTGGTTGATCCAAATATAAACTCCCTCATTTTCTCTGCAGCCCAGGCTGGCTGCGTGGTTAGTGCGGTTGGATGGAAGAATAGGCTTTCTGATCTATCATCCTGTAGGAACCAGGGACTTTGCCCCCGCCACGCGATTTATCACTGGCATTGCCTGAATTGTATCATATTCATATCAGAGTCTGTTGTATGTGGTCTGGCGCAGGGGCCCATGTTCCTGAAGAAGAGTTTACGATGGCGGGCCAGCCCTGCCAATTATTTTGACCGATCTCGATGGTTTCGGCATGATGGGCGGAGTAGTTTGCATTTGTGGTCTTCGGCTTCGATCAGCAAGCCAAGTTAGTTCTCTGAGTTGTTACCTGTAGAATTGAATTCTTGTATCCCGGAGAGTTGTACATATACCGTGTCCAAACTGTATGTCTACTTTGCGTGTATACATCCCCTTCAAGCACAAACTGGCCATACCTGTCGGTATCGGCCATTCGGCGGCCGCCTGCCATTGACATCGAAGCAGAGTGCGGCGTGGTGTCACGGTACGGTATTTCCATTGATACCGCCGATACCATCTCCGCCCCTCCGTTTTCCTACACATCGAATTTCTTCTTTCTTCTGTGTTCAACTTTTTGTTCTCCTTCCATCACCCTCGTCTTTGCACCCCCCTGGCTGTGGCCATTTGGTTGATTCCAGTCCGATTGGCTTGATCGCCGATCTTCTACTGAATCTCTTGGGCCCTTTTGGCGCGGACGACCCGACTTTTTTAGACTCCCGCTGGGATCCATCGCAGGGTCCATCGCGAAGCATATCACCATACCTAATCACTCTTGCCTGATCCAACCCAACCAGCCCACTTTATTCTCGCTTTCTTTTCTGTAGTGCTCTTGTCTTCTTCTTCTTCTTCTTCGTCTTCTATTCCTCTGGACGGTTTTTCCCGACATCGACTTGTCCCCGATTGACTATCTCTGATCTCCAATTTTCTTTTTTTCTCTCTCGTTGCATTGCGACCGTGCATGCCCAGAAATACGCCTGACAGCGCCATCCCCAGCCCCGGGCTCCGATCAAGTTGATCCGCTCCGAACAAGCGATTCTCCCGCAGCGAGCGCAACGCCTGTCGCCGTACCCCCCGGCCTGCTCCTCTCCCCTTCCACCGTGAGATCCACCCAGTTCGCCCCCTACTATATTCTCTTCTTCCTTTGAATTCCCTGGTCCTACGTGTCGTTGCATGTCAAATTCTTTTTGCTTCGCGAATTCGCCCGATCGGGCTTGTCTGGTAGCGCCGCCCCCATCCCAACCTCCTCACTTGTGGGCTTTTCCCGCCTCCTTGTACCTCCGTCATCGCCCAAACTCTATCGCACCGCGCACCACTCCTGTCACGGACCCATTTATGAGCTGAGCACTGGTCTAACTATCGCTCGATCTTCTAGCAGTCGGATATCCCAAGTTCTGTGCTTGCGACTCGCGATTTCTCGGTTCTAGTCCCTCCTGTCGCGTGGCTCGCCCCCCCCGGAGAGGACGTTCCCGGCCGCCGCAGATCACTATAGCAACATCACATCTTGAACAATATCGGACTCGGTGAACTCGCGCAGTCGTTTCGCACGCGTGAATTATACCATTTGAGGCCCACGACTCGACACTAGCTGTCATAGTTGAAGCGCTCACCGCTTCTCGTCTCTGACGGCGTTTCCTCCTTCCACGCGTTGCAACCTCCCGCCTCCCCCATCCGCGTTAGGCCTTTTCGCCTGAGTCAGTGGATGCGCGTTGGTATTTACACTCTCCTTCGATTTGAATTGTTCTCCAGTATATAGGCAAGGGTGGCCACAGTCCCACCGTTCGCCACCATGAACCAGATGAATGTTGGAATGAATCCTGGGGTCGGAGGCCCTGTGGGTGGTGTCCCTATGATGAACAACGGCTCCACAGCTCCTCGTAACGATGGCGGCATGAACATGAACAATCCCGAGATCATGATCAACAATCTCAACACCTACATTTACGACTATTTCTTGAAACGTGGCTACCACGATTGCGCGCGTGCACTCGTGCAAGACGAGTCCATCAAGATCAACACCGACAATGGCACCAAAACCAGCCCGGGTAGCCGCGGCGACGTAAACGGCGTCGACGGCGATTCCATGATGGCTGATGGAAAGGACGGCGAGAAGATCAAGATTCCTGACGATCTTCCTCGACCAAGCCTTCCCAATGAAAGTCTTCAATCCTCTTTCTTGTTGGACTGGTTCAGTCTCTTCTGGGACTTTTTCTGGGCCCAGCGGAAGCGGGGAAACAGCAACGATGTGAGGCAATACCTCCAGCACACTCAGGTATGTAACTTTTTTATGCGATACCATGCCTGCGAGGGTTCCCCTATCGTCTTTTCTGTCACTGGTTCTGATTCAATCGCGTTTTTAGCACCTCATGCGCGCTCGAGAGCAGCAGCACAACCAGCTCATGCGACAACAGCCGATGATGCCCGGCCAAATGCCACTTGGCGTGCGTCGTGCCGGTAACGGCATGGTCCCTCCTAACTTGCAGAAGACGGCTCTGAATAACGGCCTGTATGCTCCGCCCTTGGCATATTTCCGTGCCACCATTTCTAGCGACGCTAATCAGGCTCTTTTCGCTCTCTTCTCTACAGGTCCCAACAGCAGTTAGCCGCTCAGTTCCAGAAGAATCAGCAGATGCAGATGATGCAGCAGATGCAACGGGAACAGTCCGAAATGGACATGAACGGGAATCGGCCACAGTCACCTGCATCTGCTGACAACGCCCCCTCGCCCTCGAAACGCCCGCGCCTCGAAGGTGGCGCCGTAAACGGTCAGCAATTGGCTCCCAATGGACGTGGACAGGGACAGATGCAAGGCCAGCAAAACCCCCAGCAGCTGATGATGCCGAACGGTATGCAACGGGCTATGAATCCGGCGCAGTTCCAGCAGTTCCAGCAGGGGCAAGCTGCGCAACAGAAATCCATGCAGGTATATGCTCAAAACTTGGCCCTTCATCACTCTCGCTCAGCATTGAATTCCCAGGGTCTTCCAAATGGTGGTATGATGAATCCCGGTGTTATGCCGAATCAGGCGGACCTGGTGCCGATGCCGGATGGGCAAGGAGGCATGTACCCCATGGGTCCAGAGTACTACAGCTCAAACGGTCAGCTCCAGCAGGTTCGGCCCGGCATGCAAACACCTGGCGGTCAGCATGGCAACCATGCTCTCCAGGACTATCAGATGCAACTTATGCTGCTTGAACAGCAGAATAAGCGTCGCCTGATGATGGCTCGTCAAGAGCAGGATAGCATGTCCCGTGCTGACGGCCAGCCCCCAATGCCCGGTCAGGGATTGCCGCCAGGCACCTCTCCCCAGGGTAGCAGGGCGGGTGCGTCCCCGAACCCCAGCGATCAAATGAAACGAGGCACGCCCAAGATGCCTCAGACCGGTCTTCCAGGATCTCCCAGCGCCGGTGATATGGGCCAGAACCGTGGGTCTCCAGCATCCATGGCCATGAACGGTCAGATGCCTCCCGAGATGGCCGCCGCTGGATTCTTCCCCGGGCCTGGTGGCCCCATGCGTCCTCCAAGCTCCAACCCGGCCTTTACCGGAGCTCAGATGGGCCAGCCCATTCCCGCCAATGCCAACCGTATGCCTAGTGGACAATGGCAGCCCGGGCAACCTATGCCCCAGCACTCGCCGGCCACTCAACCTCAGGTTGGTACCCCGCAGGATCGCGGCAACATGCCTCCACCTCAGGCGCCACCGGCTGGCGCCAATGCGGGCCGTCCCCAGCCGCCATCCCCCCAAACTACTGGCAATGCGCCACCAACGCCTCAGCAGTCTACCAAGGCCGCACCCAAGGGCAAGAAGGAGGGTGCGAAGGAGAATACTCGCAAGGTAAGTTAGAGCAACACCTGACGTTATCGACTTTATGCTGACTTGACTTGGAACAGCGACCCAACAAGAAGAACGCTGCCGCAGCTGCTGCCGCCGCTACCCCCTCTACCGAGGCTAATGAACCTACTCCGACTCCGTCTACTCCCGTTACGCCTCATCCTCCTCCCAACCAGTTCACCAAGGGTGGACCTAATGCTACCGCAAGCGCACCTCCCCAGCAGACCTCGGCGCCTGCACCTCCCCCTATGGTCCAACCCACTCTGGACCCGAGCCAGCAAACATTCAATGACCTCTCCATTCCTGATGTAAGCCATGATAATATTCCGGACCTCTCACTGTCTCCCAGTGTTCAGACCACTGACACCCAACCTCAACAGGCTTCTGCTTTCAGCTTGGACTTCAGCACTCTGGATAACCCTGATATTCTGGAGAGCTTCGACTTTGACACGTTCCTCAACACCGATGGAGACGGTACCGGGTTCGGGTTTGACCCGAACATGGGCTACTCCGCCGATGGCGTTGAGACTGGGGCTGGTGACGGCCTGTGAATGATTTGAAAAGTCTTGACGGTTCTCTTCAGGTGTTTAAACCTCCGATATACCCTTGTTTCTGTACATTTGATCTCCCTCGTTGTTATAGTGCGTTCTCCTTACCATTTCCCTGTGGATCAATCTCGCCCTGCTTGATTGTTTTTTGGACCATGTTTTGGAACTGCTTTTGCCCCGCTTTGGATATGTGTTGCGCACGCATGTGCTGTGAGATTGGCGTTGGTGTACCCCCTTCCTTCTTGGTTTCGTGTGTGGTTGCATTACTTAACTCCCCGTCTCCTTTTCCAACCAAATGAGTCCAAGTTCTTCCTCCCCGTCGAACATTTCTTCCCGCACACATAATGATCACGACCGCGGTGCTGATGATGTCACGACGGGTTGGGAGTGAACTGACCCTGAACACCCCGAAAGCGCCATTCTGTATTCGAGATTTATTGCACTGTGACCTACGAGTTTCTTCGATTCGCTTCGTTTCCTTTTATTACTACGACCTTCTTCCCCGGCCACTTAATCCCTTGCTTTCCGACACGGGACGAGACTTGGCCCGTGGCTGATATCTGACATCTGATATCCTTGATCCACAGTATGCCAGCCGCGCTAGGCAGCTGCCAGTGTCGGATTTCCCTCTCTCGTCCTTCAATGCTCCAAACTTGAAGTTCTTATACTTTGCCTTCTCTTCTCCTTTCTTGTGACTGTCTTTCATTTCTTTCCAATTTCTTACTTTTTTCTACTTTTGATCTCCTTTCTATTCATCTATCCAAACGGGTGTTATGAACTGGAAACCCACAATGACGTTAATCCCTCTACTACTTTTCCACTTTGCCGAGTCATATTGATGATGATTGCGCGCCTACCTTGGAATGAAATGATCTTCGCCATTGGGGTATAACATGAATTATCGGGCCGATAAGAGATTCTAGGCTTGGTTATGCCATGATTTGAAGTACAACATGAATGATGTGCCGAGAGTGGGCTAAATGCACCTGTTGCTGCGGCGGAAACTGCTTCGGTGTGGTGGTAGCGATGACCATCGGGATTGAGATAATCGAGCGCAATTCTCATTTCGAGTGCACAGTGTACTAGTTCGAGATTCAGTTCTCTGTTTGCTTCTCTGGATCGTAGTATTCATAACCTTCTCGAATCCGATGTTGATTGTTTGGTGGATTAATCGATCAGCAGGATGAAGATACGGAGAAGCTCCATCATCTCTGGTCTTGATTCCGTTAAAATCTCTCGAGGAATACCATGAAGGAATAAGGGGAACCAATCAGGAATTGCAATAAAGCAAAGGAAAGTGCTGAAAAGCTGGAAAGTCCCAAACAACCTGGAACGATCTAAGAAGATCCGAAAGGGAAACGATGTCCGAGTTGAGCCAACGGTGTCGGGATCCCCTAGACATCCGGAGAGCCCTAGTCTTGATTAGTATTTTTTCAAACACATAGAGGGAAGTAGGACTTACTCAGGCTCCTAGGTACGGTAATTATCAGATCCCTCGTCATCAGATGCGACGACGATAGTACCGCGGTTTGGGCTAGGAAGATATCGGCAGCCTTGGAACGAGAGTATACTCAAGAGAACCTGATTCTTATTGAGTCCATCCGCGTGACTTTCCTACTTGAACAGTCAGACCCGGGAAGCCCGCATTACTACTCTACGGTTCACATCAGTATTATACAGTATCAAACCTTTTGGGTTAGTACTTACCCCGTGCATTCTTTTCATAAGTTTGCGAATGGCACCAGCGGCAGGTTTTTGGTGGCGTCTGTTTTGAAATCAAAGCTCACTTTGTCAAATTGCAGCAAGGGCACTTCCAGGCGGACTCAGGAATGACCTAAACAGTGGCCGATCAGAAGCTGATGACTACTAGTTAATTGGAAATTTAGCTCACAATCTCGGCATATTCCAAAGGCCAGCGATAGGCGGAGTGCTCGCCACAGGCACCAGTCTGGATAGCGGAGCTAGTAGATATTGAATCAATAGGGCCCTAGATCTGTTGAGGTGAAGAGGGTATGATGATACCTACACAATCCGACGGGGGTTACGGTTTGGGCTAGCAACCCAGTAAGTACCAGATTTCTGCTTGTGAACCGAAGGAAATGAGGGATTTCCGGTAGCTGAGGACTTCACAGCTGAGGCCGTGGAGAAAGTCTGGGCATCAGTACATTCCCATTCGACTTGTCACCAGAGGACCGGGGTACAACGTCTACCAGGGAAGCGGATGAAGTCGAAGAAGGAAAGCTCTATTCTTGCAAAAAGTGTCCGATCATGGAGAACATATCCGGGCCAGCCTTAAGAGACACATTTGCTGGGCATACACCTGTGTGAATTAGGTTACCACTGCCCCGTTGAAGATTCTATTTGCGTCAGACCCCGGGTCCAGAAGATGCAAGATCATCTGATCATGCAACACAGTCCGTGGGTCTCATCAAAGGAATTGTACCCATTCAGAACACGGAACTCAGCTCCGGCCTTTGGTCCCATGTGTGGGAAGCATGTTACAAGCTGGGAGGGGGTTATTGCTTCGGGAGGGGGTTATTGCTTGCGCGATGAATGGCTGTCGCATACTACCGCCGGGCTCAACCTCTGCAAAATCGGTCGGTCAAGATCCTTTGGAAGACATTGAAAGCAGAGGACCAGAAGTGTTGATCAACACTCAGGCTATCTCGTCAAAGGCAGATTTGCACGAGGATTTAAATATAGCAGAGTATTCGGGCAAGGCCGATTCAGAATTGGCACTTACAAAAGATGAAATGCAGACGGTGATTGAGGAGCTCGTCGACATAGTCATTGATAATCCGCCATTCTTCGATCTATATAAGCAAGCTGTCGCCGAGAGAAAGGTCCCACTAGAGGACTTTCTCCACAACTTTCGAAGACTATTCGAACAATTTGCCATGGATCTAAAGGAAGAAGCGCAAGACACTACCCACATAGAACTTGCATCGCTGATCTCGATCTATGCTCGTCCCATTGTTGGAAAAATTGGAGACAAGCTTGAGTCAAAACGTTTGGGTAACTTCCCAGCCCAGTGCTACAAGTCTTAGCAGGCATTGCCGGAGGAAGAGTCCCATCCAAGTATTGATGAGGGTGAAGGACAGCCGGAGACGTTCACAATGCTAGGAGACAATGATCGGAATTCTATCCTGGAAAGCGCTGCATTCGACGACTTGCGAAAGAAGCTGGAGAAAGCATTTTCTCGCATGAATCAGCAGAAGCAAGTCTTGAACCTGGAAACCCCGATATCAAGAGAAGTTTTGCATCTCCGTATTTTTCGGCACTGGAAGCTGCTTCGCCGCTTCTACCTTGAGGTAGACGTCCAGAGAAGCACACGCGATTCAGATGGACCAACGTGAGTGATGACTGCCTCTAGGTATTGATTCTGGAATGCTCACACTCAACAGCGCCATGGAAAGACCCTCTACGATGACTACTATATCGAGCATGAACCCGGTGCACTCCAAGCTCTCCATGAGTACTTGGAGGCAACAACAGTCCCCAAATCAAGCACTACCCACCGCAGCCGAATCCAAGCCTCGTCCTCTGCAGCTATTCGCTACACACCCAATCCCAGTGGCGTCCAAGCTCGCTCCTCTTTATCCGCACCTCCATCCAGCGATATCACAGACCAAACCGTCACCAACCCGGCCAGCCAGCCCGGACTGCTCGGGGCCAGAAGTGACCGAGGCGGTGATCGGATATTCCTCCGCGAAGAATGGGATTGGAGACGGGAATGGGGGGTTCTGGGATATGTGTTTTTTACCCGCCGAGTTTGTTGTTAGGGTTTTGTAGGGTGGGTTGAGGGGTGATATACAGGGAGGTTTTGGGTTGCTGGTTGGTGGATGGCTGCGGCGACGATTTTGATTGGGATTGTCGGATCGTCGATGTAGTGTATATAGTAGATAGCAGTTATTATAAGCATGAGGAGAATGAGCTTTTGATATGACTGCTCTTTGTATCACTCCACAACTTCTCAATGATGATGGGTGGAACGATGTTCTACTGTTCGTTTTGAACAACCATGGACATCACAGTTTAGACTTTAAAAAATAATTCATCATATTCATACACTCGTATCATCATTAGTTATCGTAGAAACAACTTAGCAGTTAGGTCAGGTTCCGGGATGCATAAACCCCAAGACCTCGAGTCCTTCCCAGATGATCAGAACCGCAACACCCCAGCTGCCTCATCATCCCCTGTCGTACTCGACACAAAGAATCTCACAGCACCACTAGCAATCCGTAAGGACTCTATGAGCCCGCCTCTACTGCCCCGGTCTCTTCTCCATCTGGCGCAGGTTGGACTTGACCTCTTCTTCCAGACGGTTCAACCCCCGGAGGTCCTTGTGCCAGTGTTCCTCCAACACCTCCTCATCGACCTCAGCTCGGCACATTTTCAATAAGAAGAGGATGACCCTCTTCTCGCCGTATGACTCGGCGCCTTTCTGGTCGACCCAGCTAATGTTGCCCAGGTCGACAGGGCTTGCTCGTCGGAGCCACGGGCAATCATCGCCCCACTTGGCCTGAACCAAGTGGGTGTACCCACTGGGGTTGGTCGGGGCGGGCAGGAAATCGAACACCGGCTCTGGCACCTTGAGAGCCATGCACATCGCTAGAAGAAGTAAGAGTCAGCTCAGAATCAAATGAGAGTAGTATGCGAGGAAGAGACGTGAATGAGACGTCTAGAAGGGCAGAAAAGTAAGAGATAATGCTATCAGTTGGTACTCACTCTTCATGAGACGACGGAAGGAGGCACGGGGACTCAGTCCGAGGACTGCTGTCTGGACTCCTTTAAGAGTCGCCAGCGGGTCCTCCTCCGCTGGCGACTCTGTGACCTGCGCCCGGGGGTTCTGTGCGGGCCCCCGCCGCGGACGCTCCAGGGGCACCTTGTTAGCATTGCCCACGGGAGCCTCTTGACCCTCCCGGTCACCACCCTGCTTGGTCACCCCCTTTTCCTTCGCCGGGGGCTGCGGCGCGGGGGGAGCAGCCGACTTCCCCTTGCTACGGTTTTTGCCCCCACGGGGGGGACGACGGCCAGCAGGCTTCGGGGTGGCTGGCTTGGGGGCAGCGGGCTTGGGAGGGGCGGGCGTCGGGTTGGCCGGCTTCTTGGGTAGGGCGGCGGGCCTCTCGGGGGCTTTGCCGGCCTTGGGCGTTGCGGGCTTTGCGGGGAGCTTTCCGATCTTCCCTCCAGCAAGCCCGGAGACTTTGCCCGTGGGCTTTGTCTCTTTCTTCTCTCCCAGGCCTGCCCTCATTTGCGCAATTGAGTTGAGGACAGTATCAAAGCTACTGCCCTCATCACCATCCTCGGAACCGACGGGCCGCTCCTTCGGCAGGGCGAGCAATGGTGAGCCAGCGGGGAGGACACGGCCGACTTCAATGTTGACCGTGGTGAGTAAGTCGTGAAAGGCGTGGTGTGAAACGACCTCACGAGCTTCATCCTTACTATCGCATCCTTTATGGGTGCGATAGAAATGCTCCGCCACGGCAAGCTCCGAATGCCAGTGCCCATTCATTTGATATGACTGACTTTGGGGCTTAGGCCAGCCAATCTCGGTACAGAACGCTTCAGACAAGTATTGTTAGTCTCTACATATCGGACAATCGATAGGATTGAGCTAAGGCCCTGTGAGAACTTACCGAGCAGCATCTCAGACCACTTCCACTTTGGATCGAATGATCCGCTGAAAGGCAGGGGTGGTACTTGCCACTGCGGGTTATGTTTCTGTAACCCGAGGAGTGCCTGGCGGGTTGCCTTAACCTGAGCTGCATGGACGGTTTCCGAATTTGCTGGGACTAATACCGTGTGTCCATACAGCATCAGGCGCACACCAATGAATTGACCGTTCGTCCCCCCGTGCTTGAAGAGATATTGGGGCAATAAGTGAGCCTTGAAACAAAACGTTCCAAAAATGAACAGCACATCACTGTCGGACAATTTGCCAACATCCACAGACTTCAATTGCACCTTGAAAAATCATGGTCAGTTTTCGCATCTCATGGAAAAGGAGAAGCCAAAAGACATACCTGCTCCGTGTCCTTGTTCACAAATGACCGAGGTACGCCGGCGAGGTTGGGACGTGGCCGAGGCACGTCTCCAGCCTTTAGGGGTCGGAGGAATTGATCGAGGGGGATGCGGGCAGAAGGAACATCGGTGGACGACGCAAAGCCAGTCCCTACCTCGAAGGTGGGATGGGATGAAGGGCCAGCATGGGCTTGTGGCGGGAGCCCGAGTGCTGGCGAGTGGCCACGCAAATCCAAGCGGGTCTTGAAATCGTCGAATACTGTCGACATCACGGTGGAAAAGTTGGTCAAGCCCAGTCCGCATGGATGAGCCTCAGAGCTTATATCTCCGGGCATGACGGCAGAGGCGATGGCGGAGGAAGTGACAGAGGGGGCGACAGAGGAGACAAGAGGGTAGACGAAAGGAGAAGAGGAGACTAAAGGAGAAACACCAGATGCACGACTAACTGGGCCAGGTCCCGCCACGCTAGGCTGGGTACCATGAGCAGCCTCCATGTTCTGGTCACTGGTAGGCTGGTCGTGGGTCAAATCCGGGTTCTGGTGGCGAGGGAGCATCTCACTCATGGAGTTCAGGTATCCCGCAACACGCTCCTCAGAGCAAGCACGGGGGAACGAGACGCGGACGCGGCGAAGGTTAACGGGAGTGAGGGAGCCAGTAGACGAGGCAACCTCAGCCGACGACATGTCCGGGGTTTAAATTTAGATAAGTATGCTAATTGGGCTGCAAGCTGTTGAAACATCATGAATTTCTTCTGGACGAAGAATGAAT
>JAXQJV010000259.1:0-25627 GCA_037042255.1 Penicillium sp. PG106-07D | reverse complement strand
AGTGATGCCCCTCGGGGTGTTGCCGATGCGGACGAGCCTGGTAGTGGTGTGTGAGTAGGGCGGGCGGGTGGACTCACTGTGGTGGTGTTTGGTCCGTGGGAGGGGAGAATCATACTCCGGGTCTATTTTTTCTTAATAATTTTCGCATCACAGTGACTGGAATAGAGAGGAAAATCTGATAGTACTTATAGTCTGAAGCTTTTAATTATTATTTGTGGTGGGATAAAGAGTTGTTTATTGGGTGTGGTATCCTGCATGAACGGGATGAAGCTTTTCGGGCATCGCGAGCGGAGCGTCGAGCATCGTCGAAGCATCGGACCGCTGCCTATCGTACTGCCAGGTCGAGAGTTCGAGTAGGGGGTGAACGCAATTTGATACCACTCTTTCTTCAGGGCTTCCAGGGTAGTTTTGCACCGTGGCTGGGCGTCGGATACTATCAGATTCATTGAACAATATAATACGGGTTGATATCAACCCCTGGTCCCCACACGCAAAGCCCAACCACCTTTCGAAAATACACTAAGATTCCACGAAAGGCTCAATCTAAAACATATAGACTCAGAAAATCATAACACTCTTGATCATCCTGCTCACCACCCTAATGCATGCTTAGCATAGGTCAATCCCTCCCGTAAGAAATTCCAGCGAATAGCGTTCTGTGCTCGCCATTTGTAAACCTGAAGCGGCACCGTCGGGCCAACGTAGACTTGATTAGGATGGTCCATTGCGAGCGGCCACAAGTCTTCTAAGCCGGCGGATTGAGATTCCAGAAGTGCAAACATGTCGCCCCAGACAAGGCTTCCCAGAATACGCATCTGGCCTTTGTAGCCCGGTGATTCATCTGGTCGGCTGATACCTTCCTTTGAATCAAAGTCGGGATCGACAGCGACGACAAAGCCGGCGAAGTCGCCTGAAAGAAAGTCTGATGATGTGGCTTCGTAGGTGTTGGTGGTGTAGGATGCGAAAGAGGCGGAGTCGACAACGAGGAAGGCATTTTGTTGTAAATTCAGCGGCAGTGGAGTTCCGCTGCTGTCGGTTTCGTCATCGCTATCTTCCTCTTTTCCATTTTCCAGCATTTCTTGGAAATGTCTAGATCAATTATTAGCCTGGGGGCCTTCGGCACGCAAGTGGAAAACGAATCATACCCTTTAGCAGCTTCAATGTCATCCTCGGTGAACCCTAGTTCCTTGCCATCTACCCAGTAAAGTTTCAAGTGCGCTTTAAGAACATCACTGCCCACCTGGCCATCGCCCCAATCAGAGATATGTGCCTCAAGCTTCTGAACAAATTCAGCCCACTCCGACTCCGACTGCTCGTGCGTAAGACGATAGATAGCTATTCCAAGGTTTTTAGGTGAACCTTGTTCTTCCTCATAGCGGATGGTAGCCAGGCAAGAGGTGATCCAAGGCTCCTGTAGCTTGCTAGGCTCTCCACGCAGCTCTTTCCTCACCCTATCCTGAGCTTCGAGTTGCTCCATTGCCGATTCGTGATACGATTGCCCGGAAGTTTGACTCGAGTTGCCTTCGCCGCTCATCATTCGACGCATGGTCCTTTCGAACATGATCTGGTGACTGACGGCCTTCACCCGCTGGGAGTATACCTTGCCACGTTGGGCGCAGTCTGCGACATACATTTCCGCCGGACCGCTACCATTTGGCGGGGCCGTGTACCCTTTGTAGCCTTCCATCGGTAACATGAGGTTGTAGTCTGCACGCACGGAGATTTCCAGCAACATGTGCAATCCGTCCGTTAGCTTCCACTGCGTCTGGTCTGGCCTTCCCGTTCCTTCAGTCGACGACTGGTGGTCTAGTAGACCTTGCAACAAAGGCGCTCGCAGGGCGTCAACATGCTTCGTGACCCAATTATGCGCACACTGTGTCATGGCATTGTACGAAGCACTCATGTAGATGGTCCAAAGATCGGCCATGCAAATCGGATCGGCACCCGTCTCGGCCCTCTTTTGATTGAGTAAAGCATCAAGCACTTCCCAATGCTCATAAATAAGATTGAAGGTCAGGCGGAGATTATCTCGAACTTGATCGTTGTTGAGATACTCAAAGACCGCGACCACAGCCGATACCTGCTGACAGGCCAGATCAAAGTTTTCGGGGAGATGTAGTCCTTTCTCCTGCCATCTTTGATCACTCAGGGGTACGATGCCTTCCCATAGGCGGGATTTGAGGGACTGGATATTTTTGCCGAGGAGACAAAGACGGCTAGAATCTTCCTCTGAGCCGATCCGGGTCATGACACGGGAGCTAATAGATTCGCCATCTGAGCCCGGTGGGTAATTCTCATGTAGGAGAGGAACCTCATCCTCGGTCAGAGTGCCCGCGGATGATGGACGAGCACTTCCGTCCGGAAGTGACTGCTGCCCGAGCGCGAAGTCAATGAAATGAGGAATTGTTTGCGGCTCCAGAATTCGATCAACTGGGGATGGGATTTTTTTTTAATTAGGCAAATTCTGAGTGGTGAGCATATCATGTGAACTAACCGATGGGCAAGTCTTGCTGTGCCTGAACGTGGACCGCAGTGGCCGGGCCGGCGGTGGCATTCAGGTGATTGTATGTCATTTCTTTTCTTCCGGATTGTCGTGAATTATTGAAAGTAGAGATTATGCCCAAGCCCGAGCTGTGACGGGAGGAAAAGGATAACTCCTTTGAAATCCGATTGCGGAGTTAAGGTTTTCTGCCTGGGGAACGGAGTGGTGAGAGTCGGATGAGACGCCGAGTGACTGATTGTGGTTGCCACTGGTTTGGTCGTAATCGGTAATTAGTAAATTTAGCCTGGGATCGCGGATGGACGGGAGGAAAGTCTCGACTACCTCAAAGGGGCTTGGCATGAATCGCAGCCTACTACCGAGGCCGTACCGGCTGATGATGTAGGATCACCACCACTGCTTATGAAGTGCCAAGCACTCCTATGGAGGTGTCTTTAGATGCATGTCAGACAACAATGACTTCAAGCAGGGAGATCAAGATCATTTTGCTACCCTGAATCATTTCAACTCAATTGCTCGCGCTGCTTGCGAGCAAGAAAAGGTTGACCTTTCTTCTGATGGTAATGGCAATTACGGCCTAGATTACGGCTAACTGAACACCCGGACCAAGCCTATCTTAGTTTTCGAGATCAGAAAAACAAGCTTGAATAAATGTCTCTCGTTGTCTGACTTCTCTGCTAAGAATCATGACGCTGAAATTGAAATGCGCTTACAGAAATTCGCTACAATTATCAACTCGTGTAAGTATTCCTGTGACTGCCAAAGGAACCGCGCTAACAGGGTGTCAAGGTGATACGGCTGCTAATGGGCATGTTTACTGAAGCAAGGCGGTACTTTCACGAAAGACTGTATGCAATGGTCCTTGACTTTCTAAGTCAAAATGGCTGTCCATTCACTTCCTATGATCAACTACAAACGATTAGTATCTCCAAAACGAACTGTGCGCTTCATGCTCATTTGGCTCATTCGCCGTCTGGCTTACGGATCCTGATCCGGTCTTGGAGCCTTAGTGAGAAATTAAATTATTTTGCACACGTGACTGATGCGCATTTGAATTATACTAACATAATATATTATATGTTCATGTTCGTTAAAAAAGGGCTGACACCCATAGTCTTATGGGGTAATACTTTTCAATCCTGAAGTGTTCCCTATATGACCTTAGAACGAGAAGAGAGACCTATATAGCAATAAGGAAGCAAACCAGCTAATTCCCTAAGTCTCTAAACGTTATTACCTGGCGATCTCATCAGTAAAGTATGCCAGTAAAGACCAATTTGGAATTTAATAAGAGACGACCAGTTGTATAATGTCGGAGCAGTAGACCCTTTGGGAGCTGCTAGTGTCTAGCGTAAGGACTTGAAGCGGGAGCCACCGCGGAGACGTTCACTGTTTCTGATAATAAATTCCTTGGCACGTATTGTTCGCCCTCTTAACAGTACGTGCTAGCTAATAAGGTGATCCCAAGAACTCTGAATAATATTACCCCTAATTCTGGTAATTTGTATACTATTCTATCGATATTCTTCACCCTATAAATCCTGCTAGAAGGGCTCGCTAGCTCACTAAGGGATATTATACGGCCTATTTCCCTTTCCACTATCTACTTACTAGCTACGGTACAGCATACTATAAATATAGCAGCGAAAATATATCTCAGTTCCTAAACTTGTCTTTAGCGTTTTATCAATCGTCTCGAGTCTGTAGAGCCCCGCCGTCCTATAGGTTCCGCTGCTAAGGTTATAGATTAGTTAGTGGATAGAAGACTTCTACCACCTAAAGATAGCGAGCTTATCCGATTCAAATTGATCTACTATTGTGAATCGAGACTTATTGAACGTATCGAGGCCTCTGGAAAGTTGTACTTTTCCAACAGTTCTATCATGCTGCAATAAATCGCTGGCGGTGGTCTACGTATGATCTGGACAGGTTCATTGAACAATATCTGGAATGGTGTCCGTATCCGGGGGGAGTAGAAAAGCTCCAGATGATTTCGGAGTGCGTGATCGATATACATTCCTCCAAACCAACAATTCTCAGCCATCGGGCTTTATATCTTGTTGCCGTTCCGTCACCAACCGATTGGACAGTACGGATGTGCTGGCCTCTGGTAAATGTTCAAGATACACAAGTTGATCCGATATATTCTCGGAGCCCGAGATATGTGAAGTACAGAGACGCCGTGCTTAGTACTTTCAATGCCCTTCGCGTTGGCGAAGAAGGCCGTGGTTATCACATTCTCTAGAAAGTGGATTTCAAAGCATTTCGACGACTTGGTATACCTCTTTCGGATATATTTTGAAAATTGATATTTGTACCTAATAACAGTAACTTTTAGGCTTTCGCTGTTTTAGTCTCCTCATTACTAAAGATACCTTTAATTACATAGAAAACTAGTATTTTACGTTACCTCACTTATATCCTGTGCATGTTAGCTCCCTTCTCAGCTAGATTTTTATATCGAAAGAGGAAATACCGATAGAGCAGCTAAGCGAAGAACACCCTCACCGTTGGAGTTTTGCGCTATACTATTTGCTTTATACTTAAAAAATATATTCAGGCTTGTTGATGTGTTACTAAGAGGTCGCATGGTGCAAGGCATTACTACTTAGTCTCACAGATCGATTGTGCTCCTGCATCACAAGCGTTCAAGCTATACTTCTGTTACTTATCATTGGTATCAGTTTAGTAAGTCGCGTAGAAATGAGGGGTCCAAGTAGTTGTTCGTAGTTGTTTCGAAAACGGTGATGATGCTGAAAATTCGGGTTAGCGCCCTTTTGTAACCGTAAGCATGAAAATTTAGTTGCTACCTAAAGGGGAGCTCGCGCTCAGGATTTCATGGCTTATTTCTTAAATTATACAATAACATCACCCTCCTCTATCAGACTAAACCATACGTAGGCTTCAATCGAAGAGGGCCATTCAGTTAGGTCTGGCTGTCCGCCAACCAAGTTGCCCCGTGGTGAAAGCGAGATTGGTACATGAGTCTCATTTGTTACAATCGCCACATTGCGCGCCGCGTAGGTTAACTTAAGAAACTTGCAAAAGAAAGCTATGAATTCGATACAGGGTTTGTCTATATTCTAGAAGTAGAGGAAATAGCTACGCTTCATATTCGGTATAGAGCTCATATAAATGATCGCGACTCTGTTGGATATTTGCCGCTAGATATAGCTGTATCGAAGAGATGGACGTGGGAAATAGTGGGGGGTTACTGTAAAGCAGGAGCTGAACCGTGTGTTATATCTTTATATCTCTGATGACGGAGAATTTCTATATGATATCATTTTTGACGGTCCTTGGGCCGAAACACGACGCCTTTTCCTTCGTCATTACATTTTTTTGGTCGTATATCAAGAACAAGCCCAGCATCAGAAATTTATCTTTGCATTTCTAAACAATCAAATTTAGCCGCCGCCATAGCTCTAATCCGAAATCTATTATTAGTTTCCTTAGGACCAGGTCAAGGTAGGAGTACCCTTAGCGTGGATGCGAAGTCTAAGTAACGGGGAATACGAGGGAGATGCCTCATGTAGTCGTGGCTTCGTCAATCCCAAAGCACCCTTCAACCTTAGCACTGGGGTTTACGGGTTGAAAAGTCTGGAGCGCATCCGATCTCAGCGAAAGTACTCCTGGGGCTGGGAAGCAAGATAAAAATCTAGTGGGGATGTCAAAACTTGACGTGTGGTGAAAAGGTCTTCGTATTCTGGTTTCTGAATTAGGATAAGCGTGCACATCCTGGATCGATCACGCACTGAGGATCGGAGACCATCCCAGGCAACCAAGTTCTGTCCTGTCCCTTATTCGTGGCCGAAACAGCAAATTACGTACCTCAACCTTGGGAGAAACTATTTATACGGGTTCAAATATTTCGAGGATCTTGATTGATGTGAATTGATCTGAAATTTTCGGATTCCTCAGTATTGACCCATGGCTGACAGACCAGCTCCGCACACCATAGCCATCATTGGCGCTGGCGTCGCGGGTCCAGTCTTCGCCCTGACAATACTCTCCAACCCCGTCCTCAGAGAGAAGTACAAACCTGTGATATACGAGCGCCTTCCGCGCCCCAATCCAAGCACATTTCCTGACTCAACGAGTCATGGAGAAAACAACACCGCCGACGCTCGCAACACAGCGACGTATGCAGCTGGTGCCGCCGTTGCCCTGACCTCCAACGCCCTCTATCCTCTGTATGGCCTGGGGCTGCGGGAATCGCTGGACTCTATCAGCTCTGAGACGGCACGAATCAAGATCTGGCGCGCTTGGGACGCCGGTCAGCATAAGTACTGCCAGCAGTTGAACAATCCAAACTGGCAGGAGGACTTAGGGACGAACCTCCGGGTTGTAGAGAGGGCGGGGCTGCAGCGTATAGTTCTTGATAAGGTGCAGGAGTTAGGCGGGGAAGTGTTCTGGGAAAGGAAGGTTACTGACGTGAAGAGTGCCATTGAAGGGGGTGTTAAGGTGTGCTTTGAGGGAGGGGAGGAGGTCGAAGCGAATCTTGTTGTTGGTGCGGATGGGGGCTGGTCGGTTATAAGAAGGCATATCATGGCGACAGCAGCAGAAGCGGACGGTCGGGATGGTGCTGATGGATGGAAGCCCGAATTTGCATATGCGGATGGTATTTACGGTCTTTCAAAACCCATGAACAGGGCCTGCACGACCCACAGCGAAGAAGATGTGCAAGATGGAGCCACGCATTGGGTGCTCCTCGACTCTGGCACCGCGTCGACATGGGCTCTGCCTGGCGGCAGGCAGTTCTGGACTATTTCTTTCCCTTCTAACCTTGCTCCCAAGAGGCCAAGTGCTGCCGAGCACCTGCAGAAACAGAAAGTGGATAAGCTATATGGTGCGGACTTAATACTAGGAGGATACGACCTGCAGGAGACGCGGGAGATTCTGAAGAGGTATGAGAATGCCTTTCATCCTATTGGGGGGAACTTTGGGGAGTTGTATAAGAGGAGCGAGAGGATTGTCAGAGCCCCTCTGTGGTATCATGCTTGGGAGGAGAGTGAGATTGGTGGGAAGAACATCGTTGTCATCGGAGACGCTTCACGATTGATGCTGCCCACGAGTGGCCAAGGTCAGTATTACCTCGTTTTTGCCTTCATCTATCTTTGTCTTTGAAGAGGAGAGTGACAATTATTGACATATTCACAGGAGCGGGATTCTCCATCGAAGACGCCACCGTTTTGGCTAATGAATTACTGAATAACCCGCCCACATCAGAGAATGGCAGCCTAGATTTCTCAAGAGCGATCAAGGCGTATACCCAGGCTAGGGTTCCAAGGTCGAAGAGCATGACCAAGCAGAGTTATTGGACAGGCCAGCTGGGGCTAGGAGCTCGCTGGTGGTGGCGGTGGTTACGAGATTTTGCGACCACCTATATGCCCCTTGGAGGAGATCCGAAAGCGTGAGTAAATCGGATCTTGGTGGGACATATGTTGATATCGCCGCTAATTCATTATAGGACGACGGGCAAGAAAGCGAAGGATCCGATGGGCTGGCTGTATGGGGTGCGGTATAAGGTTGAACTGAGAGAAAACCTGAAAACCCAGGCAGTTTAATGTATAACCATGACATGAAGTGTATGTACCTAATTGATTTCGATATAGGAGGTCGACTTTAAGTTAACAAGTGATCGATAGGACAATGTGTGTAGTACAGAACACGAGGACGCAGTTGAATAAGAAAGATCGCTACACATGCAGAGTTGAACAAGGCTTTCCCATCCGTTATATTCAAACTCATGTGGAAAGGCTCCAGCATGTATGCGAAAGATCGACACATGGTGAGCACCTGGGAAAGAAAAATAGAGGCCACCTCGCAGACAGCCTGGCCGGAACTCGGCCTCAGGCGATGTTTTGCAAGTGATCCACTACAAAGTTATATGGAACTCTGCGGACGTCTCGTACGTATGCATCATGTACTTGTAGTTACGTGTTTTAACATAGCTCATATTATTGAGTCACTCAATCCGGGATTTTGTTTTGCTGGCCCGCTCATTACTCTATCTACGCTTAGACCTCGACGGTGGGGTGGATACCTGGAGAAAGGAGATACTAAGTCATATATAGATCCGCCAGTTGTAGTCAGGTATTCAAGCCCATTAAATTGCCAGTTACCTAGAGGCTTCAATTCAGACCTGTTGATATTCTACTGGTGCATCAGTATGACCCACTGAGCAATCTGACACATCTTTATAACCCCGCACCTGCCAAGGATGTTGCAACGAACATGAGTCTGTCTTCTCTACCACCCTGATACTACAAGACGTATTCCGGCCACGCAGACTACTGCAACTCATTCTACTCCTTCCTAACACACCCCCACAAGCCTAATGTCCGTCAGCAAACTCGCAACTTGCCTCTGGTTCGACGGCCAGGCGGAAGAAGCCGCCTCGTTCTACACCTCCATTTTCAAGAACTCCAAAATTACGGGGCGCCACTATTACTCCAAAGCCGGCCAGGAGACACACGGGCGTGAGGCAGGCAGCCTCATGACTATCGAATTCGAGCTCAATGATCAAAAGTTCGTCGGCCTTAATGGTGGCCCCTACTTTAAATTCAACCAAGCAATCTCCATCATGGTTAAATGCGAGGACCAGGCCGAGGTCGACTACTACTGGGACAAGCTCGGCGAGGGCGGCGATAGGACCAAGATGAAGTGCGGCTGGCTGGCGGACAAGTTCGGCCTGTCGTGGCAGATTGTGCCTGAGGAGCTCTCCGAAGTGCTCAATAGCCCAGAGAAAGAGAAACGGGACCGTGCGTATAGTGCTATGATGCGCATGGAGAAGCTTGATGTGGACGAGCTACGCAAGGCTTTCAATGGGGAATAAACCTACTTTCTACTAGCTTCTCTGCTTGGATATTTTCACGCTGATACTCGCCTTAAGTTTTGATGGGGATATTGAGGATTCGAGATCGTTTCCTGCAGATGTGCGCTCCCGTGTGTGCTTAAAGGATCGGTTTATTACAGTAATGTGGGTAATGTAAGTGACATAGGTGGCCATGAAATAGACTGTGGGAGCCGGTATAAGTATGTTTATTCAGTTTCTACTGAAAAATGCAATATTTCCAATCAATCAGGGGATAGAAGTGTTGGTGGTGGATGAACTGGGTTATAAGATGGATAAACCAGGAGAAATTGAGTGCTTTTGGCAAGGGGGAGAGACAGACTGCGTAGATCGGCACCGTACTGTAGCAATATTTCCACGATATCTTCATGGTCATTAGAATGATTGGCCTGGAGGGCGTTGCCGTACTTTCCACCCTGGACATTGACATCTGCTCCCCGCTGGAGCAGGAGCAGTAGTTGCATTATATCATTGTGTCCTTCAAACAAGCAGCTTAAAAGGCGCTTTCGTCCTCTTTACCCTGGGCATTGGTATCTGCCCTGCGCTCAAGCAGTAGCTGCAGAATCTTACTATGTCCCCCGTACGAAACGGCCTAGAGGGCGCTGCCGTAAAAGCCATCCTGGGCATTGATCAGACCCGCGTTTGGCAAGTAGCTGCGCAGATCCTAAGTCTGAGGTCGGTTGGAAAAGAACTCAAAAAGAAGAATGCCAAGCGCTGCCGGACAAAACCTGGTGTATATGCACTTTCCTCCATTTGCAGTATGCATTTTGAGTGAAATATGGTACTTGGGAAAGGGTGTAAGCCTCCTGCTGGAGGATTTGTATTATACTGCTCATATCAATGGAACAGAAAGAATATTTAAAGTCGGAATAACCTAGCAGGGACATCCCTAGGTGCCATCAGCTTGTTGAGCCTCTCATCCGTGATTTGATAAAGAGCCGGAAGACGACCGGTGACATCTTCGCCTGCTACCATAGCACCGAGTAGCTCACCAACGAGCCAGCATTTGTCCATTCCGTAGCCATTGAACCCGACCGCCGCCCATTCTCCATTGCTCGATCTTCCAGTTAAATTTTTACCGAGTCGACCAACCATGGGCATACCATCTGGGGTGAAGCCCATAATACCAGACCAGATTCGGCGTGGAGATGTCTTCAAGCTCTCCCCCGTTGCAGACTTGAATGTCCCCTCCATCAGGGTGGTCAAATTCTGCGACGGTACAGTAGGCACAACTGTATCGTCACTGACGAGGATTTCTTCCAGCCGTTGCTTCTCACCACCAAAGAAGAAATCACCCGTCTTCGCATTCTGAGTCATATAGTACAACCCGAACGTGAACGTCCCGGTTGCTGGGTCATACTTGGGCTCGTGGTAGATGCTCCAGGAGTGGCGTGCGCCATGGTTTGGCAAATTTGGAGTGATAGATTGAGCGGACATGGTACCTCGGAAGGGGAAGACCTTTCCTCGGAGCCGTGGTAGCAAGTGTGAAGTATACGCATTTGTGCAGTAGACCACTTGGTCGGCATGAACCGCGCCGCGAGGCGTTTGCAGTTTATGTCGGTAATTGGGCTTATTGGCGTCGTATGTGACCCCGGTCACGGGCGTGTTGGTATCAATTGAGAATCGCGAGGGGTTTTCCTTGAGTAGCTTCGCGAAAAGTCCAGTGATTAGACGATAGGGCCACACTGCTCCTGCAGGCTGCTCGCAAGCTCCGGCAGACTCGTTAAATTTGTATTTCTAGATTCGTTAGCAAGTGGAACTTGGGGAAAGAATGCGAGGGACTCACAGCTTTAGCCTCATCGGCAGAAAGAATCTTAAATTGATCCGCTAACTCCGGGCAAGCGGCTGAAAATTGCCGAAGAGATTCCTTAAAATGATCAAACGTCGCGGGCTCCAGGAAATTCATTACTTTCTGCGTCTTGCGAACTTCCCCTGCATCTTTGAGGTCGTCGTCCAGAGTCGCCACAAATTCATGGAATCTCTCCAGGTTGCGGAATGAGAACCGCGATACCTCTGCAGCTTTTTCAGCGCCGAATAAACTTGCAACTGCTGCAAAGTCAACGGCCGCAGGAGAGACCAAATGTCCACCATTGCGGCCGGTGGCCCCACTCGTCAATGCTCGGGCCTCAAAGAGAGCAATTCGCTTATTGCGAAGCTTGGAATTGTTCAATAAGGTTCGTGCCACACTGCAGCCAGTAATTCCCGAGCCGATGATGGCAATATCAACTTCAGTCGGCAGTTGAGGTGACTGGATATTGGCGATCGAATGGGTGGGCTCTTGCCAGTATGCGACAGACGGTCCCTTGCGTGGAAGGCCTGGATCTTGGCTCACCAACGACACGATTCTTTCGTGGACTGCATCGCGTTTGCTCCAATCAGTGCCCATAATGGAGTGTTTGTAATTGGCAGAATGGGGTTTGCTTGGTCGAGTAAAGCTGGATGATGGGTTTGAGGATCTTTGTCTCGAAGATGGACCTTGGGAATTGAGCTGGTTCTTATAGACTCCAGAAGAGATACCAACACAACCAGCCTTGAACACATGGACCAATAGCCATGTGATGGTCAAAGATAGGTCATGTTGATTTCCCCGGGGTCGCGTAACCAGGCCTCGATTCGGCATATCTATCGCAGCCCCGCACAATCCCCAGCCTTTGTGGATGCAATTACCCTTGCACTAAGACTGCCTATTCAGGAATGTCCACCCGAGCTGGTGGGGGCATTCTGTCCCCAAGAACCAAATAACCCTTGTTCAGTCCTCAGAGCGGAGAATATATGGGGCACTCGAGTCACTTATCAGATTTGTGATAATTACAACAGAATTGATTAGCGTTCCATCATGCGATCTATGTGTGAGTGATAACGATAACGTGCTCTTTTCTTCTCGTACCCGCGTCTACTTTCTGTTTACATACATCCACATCCGAGAAGTAAACTAAGTCGAACCAGAATGAAACCCTCATTTCAGTGGCGACCACTGGGGAAGGATTACTAGGTTGATTGAGCACAGGGATAAACATCGAAAACTTAGGTAGTCAGCATACTTCATATCATGCCTGAGGACTCAGGTGTCTGTTAGGGACTGACCTTACTGATCGATCGACACTGCGATCGCGGGCTCGTCCAAGCGCTTCCCCAGCCACGATCTTGGGACGATGGGGTTTTCTTGACCGAGACCCGCCTTCTGGGTAGTTCTTTGGACACTGAAGGACGGCCTTGATGCCATGCGCTGGAGAGAATACATGAGAATCATTTACTATGATTGTCAACTTGGTGGAGCGTAAGCAAGGTCAGTAAACCTGGTTCTACAAAACCTGGTTCTACAAAGCCTGGTACCTATCGCTATCTCCGCGAATCACGAGTCGTAGGTGTGTGGTGTCCTATCGAAAAGTCTTATGGGCCAGGGCAATGCTGGGTGCTCGATGATGCTTACAGGACAAGGTTATGATATCCAGTAAAGGGTAGTACAGACTGCAGATTAATGACTGGTTGTAGAATTCTTTTCGAACCGTAAAATGGCATAACGTTCAAATGAACTGTCGCAGGTTAGATAGAAACTAAGATTGCAATCTTGCTAGAAGTGCTAAGGTCCTGTATCTGCTGTTAGGTACGGAGTCAAACAGGAATCGGGAGACTTATATGGAAGACAGTATCATGATGGGCCACACTCAGATAATTCCTTCGGTCTTCCCTCTTGAAAGCATATGTTAAGGGGGAACGTTGGTGAATTTGTGCTCGAATTCATATTTTTAGATCAGCCTATATGATACATGGGTGTTTCCGGCCCGTCATGCGTTCAAGATATTACGGAATGGTACTTTTTAGTCGAGGGTTGCTTCAAACGGTTGGTCCTTTGCAAACCCCCGGTCCCCAATAGGCTATTAAATCCATTTCTTGAACTGAATAGTGTTTACTGAGTTATTCTGAAGCTCTCTCTCTCTCTCCTCTCTACATTAGCAACGGACTAGCCTTGGAGTCATGTTTTTGATTTGCTTTGGTCATGATTTACCCAGATATTGTACTTCGGTATCGTGGTGACTAGAGGGTCCCGGAATGGGCCATACGTGACCCGTCGAAGATACGAGGGAATGCTTACTCCAAAGTACAAATGGTGAGCCATCTGATGAAAGGATGCGCTTTCAACAATATAATCGCATGGAAAGGCCTATGGGTATATGATGTCCGTAAGATGTACCACGCCACGATAGCCGGCCCTGCCACCTGATAGATGGGCTGTTTGAAAGAAGCGCGATCTAGATATTACTCGACTGTGTAGGGCCTGGGGGATTGATTGATCGCGAAGGATCCTTGGTCGCTGGCAAACTCCAGCGTCGTACGCTCGTCTACAGCAGCTGAGTGCAACTATTGCTGAGAAATTCGAAATTGGGACTATCATCTCTCTACGAGAGGTCGTAGCGGTCACTTCTCTCTGAGAATCAATCAAGCAGTGACTCCAACCAAGTTTCATTGACAAACCAACAACCTTGAGCGCATTGAAGCTTCCATTCAACAGTCATTTGAGCTTCACATACCTCTCTTTCACTAAGTCACGCCTATATACAACAAACCGGATCTTGGCCACTTCCCGGCATTCACAATGTTTAAACCAACAAGAAAGAGGACTCTATCAGTTACTTGGTAAAACCAAGCTGGAGGACCTTCCACAGTCATGGTGAGCTCCCGCTGATAGTGTCCTCAAGCCGGAGGAGAGATTTAATCGCGTTATGAGTATGGGTCCGATGAGCGCAACAGAATCCGGATTTAAAATTCACCGAGATCAGGTATCAAGCTGGACTCGAGATGCATTCCCACTGTTTGCTAGTAAATAGCTAACTAGACTTGTAGAGATGCCACGCCAGGCCCCGCCGTTCTCATGGCAACCCGAGGGATCCAAAGGATACTTAATCAATTACGGTCGTTTATTGCTTGGACATTCATTGTCATCGAATGATATAAGGTTTGTTCAGCTACCCGAGAAACATCTTCATGTTATCGGGGGATAATGGCGGTGTATGCGGTGCACACCACTAGGAGAGTTTATAAAAGGATCTCTCTCGCCAGTCATAGCAGCGGACTCCGCGACCGAGCTCGTTGACTTTAGTGCCGGATCCAAATTCGTCGATACAGCGCTATCGACCTCACCAGTCACCATCAAGATAGTCGCCCATCCCACTAGGATACTTATTTATGCTTGTTCACCGATATAGACGGTTGCCCCCAGAGACGTCATGTCGAAGTAGGCGAAGCCTTTTGTGAAAATGTCCTGAATTGTGCATTCAATCATACACTTAACCCAGCAGTCTACGACCATATCCATATTCCTAGGTGGTGATTTCGATTCCCTGCAGCCTGTTCGACGATGGTTCACCCTGGATTCAGATGTAATCCATTCACTTGTAAAGGAAGATATTTTGAGGCTTCCCCAACACGTATTCCTTGCGACTCGACAAAGCGGAGAATTGTAAGGCGTCCGATCTGAACTCTTAAAGCCAACGCCGTCTAACTTCATAGGTCTTTTATTTCTCGCAATCAATGGGTTAAAAAAGCAAAGGGCAGGGCATGGTCGATGTTTGGGGTGGTAGAGAGGAGGAGAAGATCGTTGATGTTATGCGGAAAAGCTTAATCAGGGGAAGGACGAAGCCTGAGTCTTCGTTCCTAATATTCAGAGTGGTCAAGGGGCGATGTAGATCACTTTATAAAGAAGATAATTCGATGACATTGAATCGTGCGGAGTTACGGAGTACAGCATATTGCCTCGTAGCTCTATAACTAACATCGAGGCCACGAAGCCAAGTTTCCCCAATCGACACCATTTTTTGCCGTCTGCCTGACAAGCCCGCTCGGCGCTAACCAGTTTTTTGTGGATGCCGTCCGTTTGAGTTCACGCCACACCCTGATGGCCGCGCAATCTGACGACGACATGCGAAGGCGAGATACTAGTTACAGAATCTGTGAGGAGCTTAGCATGGATCTCAATTGAGTGGCATTACTCGGATTTCCAGAAGAGTGTGATAGGACCGACTTGCAACCGAAGTCGCCTTATTATCTCTGCCAATAATCACTCGGTCGGCGAGCACCCCGGTCCAAGTTCAAATGAGGTTGATACACAATTGTCAATTGTACCCACTTCCCCCAATGACGCGGTGCGGGCTTGTCTCGTGGGGCCAGACCCATGGCGATTCTCCACCGAACACGGGCCCCAGACAGCGCCTAGACACATATCTCGGCACTTGAAGACTGCATTCGGTTCAAACGGTACTACCGTACGAATGTGATTGCAAGCCAAAGCAACTAGTGTCTTGGTCAAACCAGACAGACCTGCTCGCGGTAGCCCTGATAAGCCCCTTAGCGTACTCCGTACGCATGTCTGGTTGCGGCTGCGCCAACTCCAGATCCCATCGCCGGATCCATGGAAACGCAGCGCGGCTCAATGGGGGTCTCAGTTACGTCAATTAGCTCGCCTCTCGCCTCGAAGATCAAAAAACACATCTCTAGACCTCTTCATCTTCCCAACTATCCATTCGTCACCATGCCGGCTCAACGATGAACTGGCTTCCTCGCTTTGCAGTTCCAAGCCGCCACTCCCGCGAGACGGGCTCCACCGGTCGCGGGCGGCTTTTCGTGTATCTGGCTGTGACGGTGATCGCGTTACTGCTTTCCTATCAACTCGTTTTGAATCGCGAAACGCTGAGTTCTGTCTCGAGATGGGCTGTGGGCAATGGCCTGACGCCGGGTGTCAACCATGTAGAGTCCGATCCGGAAACGGGTGCCACTAAAGACCAGCAAATGGACTTGCAACCGCCCCGGGAGAAAGAGCTGGTGCTGGCAGCCATGAGCTACAGTAATATGTCCTGGGTGCAGGAGAACGTGCCGCAGTGGTACACTAATATCTATCGCGCGGATGTGCCTCCTGGGGAGGCTGATCTAACCGTGCCGGTAAATAAAGGCAACGAGGCGATGGTTTTCTTGACGTTTGTCTACCTTTCACTCTTTTGGTCTGATTATTAGGGGGACTGACATCGAGTTTAGTTATATTATCGATCGCTACGAGAGTCTGCCCGACGTCGTGGTGTTCATGCATGGAGGCCGGTATCAGTGGCATAACGATAATCCATTATATGGTATGTATATTGCAGGATACTGTACCCTTAACAACCTTCAATCCTCCCCCCCCCAGATCTTATCTCCCGGCAATCATAAAATTCCATCTCTAATCGCTTCCAGACTCCGTCATCTCCATAAATGACCTCCAACTCGGCTATGTCCGCCAAAAAGGCTACGTCAACCTCCGCTGCACCTGGGTGGTCGGCTGCCCCGTCGAACTCGAACCAGCCCGCTACCTGCGCGAGCGACCCGAAGACAAAGACCATCCGACGGCTGTCGAGTTTCCCGACCGCTTCATGGAGCTCTTCCCCGGCGAGGAAGTGCCCGAAGTTGTGGGCACGCCGTGTTGCAGTCAATTCGCGGTGTCGAGGGAGAAAGTCCATGAGCGGGAGATTGAGCATTATAAGCGGGCGCGGAGGTTTTTGATGGATACTAAGTTGGGGTCGGAGACTAGTGGGCGGATAATGGAATATGTGTGGCATAGTAAGTGATACATGTTGACTTGAGGATCTGGAATGGGCCTTTGGATGGATGGCGTGTGCTGACTCGTGCAGTTATGTTTGGGAAACCGCCGCAACATTGTCCAGACGTTCGAGAGTGTTATTGCCGAACGTATGGATACTGCAATATGACGGATGAGGACTTGCAAAGACAGTGGGTATGGCGTGGCTTGGTTCTACCCGAGGGTTGGCCCGATGTCGATCCGAATGCGGGATTGCAGAAACGGGACGAGATCCCGTCTGCGGCGTACTGGCGATTATGAACACACCTTCGATACCCAGGCAACGCTGGCTCGGGCCTGGATGATTAAAGATAATAAAGGCAGAGGGAGGAATATGCATGGGTACACATTGTTTCGTTAGATCATATAGCACATCGCCCATAGTTCCGTTGAACTGCTGGCCAAGGCTCATTTTGGTGACCGACTACCAACGCTCCTAATGAGATACTACGTTAATATGAAAAAAATAAAAATTACCGCCACAGATCCTGTCGACTCGACCGTTTGTATCCACTGCTGCTCTGTGGGCGTTGCCCATCTTCTGCAGGCACGGCCAGGAACCCGCCAAAGCCGTTGCCCACCAACACACTCTTCCGAGCATCACCGCCCCATGATCGACTCAGCTGCGCTTCGTGGAAGCTAACTGGTCGTGTACTTGCACCATTGCGTCCAAAGGCGGGATCTGGGTCGTACGGTGTGAAATTCCACTCCAGCTCGTCCAGGCCTTTGCTGTAGACGTTAAGTGGTTGTGTCAAACCACCGCCCGCGAACTGTGGACCATTCTCGCCGCCGCCAAACAGTCTTGGGGGTGGGGCGAGGAGAAGAGTTTCAGGGAATTGGGCATCGCGGACGTATAGATCCCGCAAAGCAGGAAGCCCGTGGGACATCAGGGAGGAAATGAGGTAGGTGTAGTATGATCCGGTCACGCGAGGAAGCACGGTGGTTTCGGTTTCGGATGTGATTTCATAGTGGAGGAGTCGGAGCGACTTAGACAGCAAGGGGGGAATCTGCTCGGCGGGGAATGACCGTGAAACCTCCTGCACAATGGAGAGGTTTGTAAGCTGGGGCGCCACCGGTAGAATACGGTGTAGAGCGGACGGGAGCACGCCAGTTGAGGCAAGAGTCAAGGACTGAAGGGCTCTTCGGGTAGTTTGAATGGAGAGCAATGCGGCAAGCCCGCTTGCCGTGACATTTGGTGTTTCCCGCAAGGTCAGCTGCTGTAGTGCGGGGAAAGGGGGGAAAGGGCCATTGACTGCGAATGCCGAGTCGTCAAGCCAAGGAAGATCATCCAGTGTGAGATCGCGTAGCCGAGGGAACGAAGCTAGACCGCTACGAAGAGTTCCCGCCTCAATCTGTAACCCTGACAGCTCCAACTTCTCCAAATTGACCCAAAGTTGTGATCCCGGAAGACGTGCAAAGCTCCCCTCAGCTCCATGGTGGTAACTCATGCGGCGAATATCAGGACAACGGGCCATGAGCTCCTGTTTGAGCGCCGCACATGAAGTCTCATCACTAAACAGACCAGATGGGAGGTCGACGAAGCGTAGATGAGGGAGGACGGAGATGGTGCGCGCGATGTTGGCCTTGCTAGCCTCGCGGGTCATGTAGGGCATTCGAAGCGAAAGAACCAAGTTCCCTAGCCCTTGTGATTCACGGACCGACCGCATGAAGAATTCGAGGCGGACCTGCGGCGCGTCGATGGGGTCTCCATTGCGATCGAAGAAAGACCGACGTTTGCGTTTCGCAGCGAGCTCGAACTCGAGTTCGCAGTAGTGGACGGGGTCGATGCGGACATTTGTATAGCTAAAAGAAAAGAATGAGCATGACGAGCCAGTAGGAAGTATGGAATGATATGAGATGCTAGGTCATTGGGCGCTGTGGTCACATACAGAAGAGCGCGTGCTTCGAGGTACCAGCGCTTGCAGACAAGGGCGGCGTGCGCGAGATCGCGCATGTCACATAGCATGCAGCCATCAGTCATCGACTCCTCCGAGGTCTCCAAGGAGTTGTCCACGGAGTGTGGACAGACATAGGCAAAGATGTAGGCGAGTATGGGACGAGGAAGCTTCCTGGTATAATCGCGGCCTGGTACTTTGGCCGAGCGGGGCGGCGTTTGATGCTCGGTCGCAAGCCCCGCACTGCGCCGGGGTCGAGACCGGAGCCGATCCAAGAGGCCCATCCTGGTGGTTGGAATGGGATCAAGGTGGACGATGAAGACCAGGAATAGGGGAGAAAGGGAGGAGGAGGAAGGAGAAGAAGGTGGATGATGACCGGGACAACAAAGAAGATAAAGCGAGGGCCTCCGGGGCCAGTTTGCTGCAATTTGATCGCTTTGAATGCAGGGCCCGCCCCCAAACTCCCGCCAACCAACAGGCGCAGCAGAAGAATCAAAGCTGAAACGCCGAGGAAATTAAGCAGCCGCTGAGCTCGCTTGTTTCGTTTGGGTGAGTTTGAAAGCTGATTTGAAGGAGCTATGGAAGCTTGGGTAGACGCTAGGTGTGCAAATTAATCGAGTCTGCCAATCAGGACAATGATCCTCCCATGGGGGTTCCTGGACGACTCGCGACCATTTACTCCGTACAAAAATTAATGAGCCATACTTTGTGCTATGATTAGCGATCAGCCAGTGACCAACATACCTCCAACTCCTAGTCTACCACGTATAGATGGATACGTAGGTACTTGCGTTAGCTAGCAACTTAGCTACACTGCTCCTTACGGACAGTAGCTTTGTGCTGCCTGGCACTGCCGAGAGAAATACGCTTCCACTGGGGAGACATACCATGCCCACCTATCCGGCCATATTTCATAGCGTTGGTTGAACGATCCCGGCTGTAGGCTGCTGTTGTTGGCCATTTGCTGTTGCACAATTGAGCCAAGTTCCACAGAGGTTCCATCATGCGTCTATTTTGCGGGTGCAAGCCGGCCTGGACCGTCATGACATCACTCGAGAAAACAAGTCATCAAGGGTGCAAACTATTGAGAGCAAACATAAGAATGCAAATAGACCTAGTGATTGAAGCGAATTCTTTTACTTCATGAAGCGATGGTATAGCCGACTCTGTGCCTGGCCCGTCGAGGCTCGTCATGGTGGCGACAGTAAATCTTCAAGTCCAAAACCAGGTACAAGGACATCTGGTTGATGTGGGGCCCTGAACTGACATCATATCCTCTTGTTCACCATATAAAAAATATCGCGGCCACCTCAGTTGTACAAGCTCCCAAAAACCTCGACCTTGGAGCTCTTTTGTCGCAATGGCCGAAATGGGCGCCCTCAAGACGGACGATCCCCTCCCTTCCCCAGCATTCACCAACAATGACCATGAACATACGCTGAAAGACGAGGCCTGGAAGCACCGTGCTCCGTATCGAATCCAGACCCCCGAGGACTTCGGGCCGGTCAAGTGGCGCGCCAAGTGCAAATGCGGACAAATCTCATACACCCTGAAACGAGACAAACCATTAAACAGCAAGTTTTGCCATTGCCGTGGCTGTCAAGTCATGCACGGTGCACCCTTCCAATGGGCGGCTATCTTCCACAAGGATGACGTGAACTTCACCAAGGGCTGCAGCGGCTTGTCGTTCTATTCATCATCCCAGAACTCGCAAAAGTACCAGATGCCCACCAAGGTGTCGTGTTCTTTCTGCCACACGCTTATCATGGACGAGGGACGCAATGTGTGTCTGCTGTTCCCGCAATTGATCGAGTTGGAGGGCTCACAGGATGAGCAGAGGAAGAAGAGGGAGGCTTTCAAACCCACGTGAGTATCATGCCTGCTTCGCTAGAATGATTACCGCTAATATGCTGTCCCCGTCAGATGCCATATCTTCTACGAACAGCGAATGATGGATATCCCCGATGGAATGCCAAAATGGTCAGGGATGGATCAGAGCAGCCGGTTATTAAATGACCAAGGCGTTCTCACCGAGCAGCAATGAGTTGCCTTGAGTAGATAGACCACGACGCCACGACGTGCCATGTTGGCTTCTTGAATGTATCAAGCAGGGAACAGGCTTGGTGATATGCCGACTTGGTTGTACGCTGAAGATGGGAGAGAGTTGGATCGGGATTTTCTTCATACATCAAATAGCAAGTGTATTAATAGCGCATTGTCACTTTCTCGAGCCTGAATGAGAGGTCACCAGAGACTTGTTCATGATCGAATTGTCGACTCGAACCTGAAGTATACTATGAAGCTTGGGCAAACAGCACCAAGCAAGCTTGCATAGTGTGCACCACTTGAATGGTATGGAAAGCTCGTATATGGCTCTACCCACAATATGAAATTCAACTTCTCATAGACTTGCATGATAAGAAGAGGCCGGCTAGCCTCGGGCTTGCTGCTTCTTTTTGCCAGTGGTTGGAGAAGGCAGCCGTGTTACCTATAATATATACCACATATACAGTGAGCCTTCATCCATGTGAATCACTTGGGAACGACGCTAATTGGAAATAGGCCTGGTTTGTCTGATCCACGATGGGACAACCACGATCTACGTGGACAGATTTGAGCTCGTCATATTCTGTCGCTCAATCCAGGGCTATCAGATCTTGCATGTTTTTGTCGCACCACCTGTCGTACTTCATCTTGCCAAAAGCGACAAAGTGAGTGAATTCGACTTACACTCACATCGCATGATCACGTCGGGCGGTGCTCCCCTTCATGCGAATCTCATTACCGAGCTGTATGAGGACGAGGAATCCCGGTTCGGCAAGCCTATGGACTTTCAGAATCAACGTCAGTATCGCATATTCAGGTATACCAAAAGGTGTTTCTGGTAAACAGCACGATGAAAGTCTAACCTTGATTGTTTCCATCAGCGTCGGGAAGACTGGAAAAACGGCCTCGGCCCAAACGGACCACCCCTTCCAGGGGTTGAAGCAAAGTTTATGGTCGACGATACTCGGCCCGCTGCAATGGGGAGGAAGGTGAGCTCTGGATACGATGGCCCATAATCTTCAATGGCTACCGTGGAGAGCCTGAGTTGAGTGCGGGGTGCATGACCACGAATGGATGGTTCGAAATGGGTGGCATTTCTCAAATACCCTACTCTCCTTGCCTTTTGCTGTTGATGAGCATGGCGTGACTGATGACACGAGGTGATACTGGACACGAAGATGAACAAGGGAACATGTTCATCACGGACCGCTCCAAGGATCTGATCAATTTCAAGGGTTATCAAGTAACCCCCGCTGGGCTTGAAGCTCTCGTTAGCAGGTACAAGGCGGTAAATGATGTCGCCGTTGTGGGCATGATGAATCAAAGTCTCGCCAGTGAGGTACCACTGGCGTGAAGGCACGGCAAAGGTACTTCTGGATCGCGTCAGGGATCAAACGGTATTCTACAAGCATCTTCGAGGGGAGATTATCTTCACCAAAGAAATCCCACAGGGTGCATCTCGCAAATTTTGAAGCGAGTACTCCGCCAGCAAGCGACAGCCGAAGGGGTTCGTCGAATTGGGGCAACGGACAAGGGGAATCCGACCCGGGATGCCAAAGTATAACCACTCGATGCTCATATGCTCTTTCGCGACGGGGTCACGGGTCTTTGTCCCAGCTTGAAATTATATATTATATAGTGATTGATAGAACAAGAGTATTAAAGGTCACCAGCCTCGCTCTACCCGTCACACGATCTTGAGTTGACACCAGACAACCGGAAGTCAACTTTTGCAATTCTTACCCTGTAACTCTCAGCGTGCCCTTTCCTAAAGTAGATATCCCCCTGAAGAAGTCAGGTCCAGCGGGACCCCAATCGTGTTTTGATAGCGACGGCGTGCCGAATCCAGTGCATCTCGTGGATGGAAGGGGGACGCCCGGAATGCGCCGAGGCGGGACGACGATGTGACCCTCTTGCAAGTCGTTTCCTAAACGGGGAATACGTCCTTTCTGTCAGCTGGACGAAGGTCTCACTCAGATATGAACAAAAACTACACCCATAAAAACATAACCTCTTTCCCCAGAAGCCATGTTCTGAATACTAAAATCCCCTCAAGCCCTTCTCTGGACACGATGTGGCTCAAGTCGCGGGCGCGTTTGGCCATTTTGGCTGGCATAGCTGGCTCAGTCGCCGCTGTCACGCAGATAACCGACAATGAGATGGCATCTCTTCTCAACGCTGGTGGAGTCGATCTGGCAAACCGATACGCGCCTCTCTGGTTCTTCGGCCAGGCCTTGAACGAACCACCCTGCTACCCCACCTGGGCCTTTGGCGGATCGCCGACTAAGCCTGATATCTATGATGCCGCTCATAGAACCCCTGCAGCTCCGCAGTGCGAGTATCCCGATGTTGGATGCCACTGCAGAAATCCCGGAGTGGCGATTGGGAATCCTGGACCAGCCTTTCCCGTGTATTATACCTATGAGCGCTGTAATGACACTGAGGTTCGCGTTGTGTACAATCTTTTCTATGAGAAAGATGGCGCGGTTTTTGTTGGTATTCAGACCGGTCATGACTAGTAAGTAAATACATCGCGATGAAGCAATATCGACCTGTTGACATATTCTAAAGCGACTGGGAGCGTGTGATCATCATCCACACGCGTGACAGTACTAATATGTGGGCTCCATCGCGTGCGCTCCTGTCCGCTCATAGTGGTTACCACAACTTGGCCTGGGGCAGTATCCAAAACACCCTCACGACGGATGAGATCAAGGCGGGCGATGCAAAGACTCCCAACGGTGTGAAGAACAATGATCATCCCAAGGTATACGTGTCTTGGTCGAAGCACGCGAATTTCGATACTCGCAACACTGCATGGCTCGACCCGGCTAGTCAATCACTGGAGGACGCGTTCCGCAGCCAGGACTGGTGGTACTTTGTTGACCCGCAATATTATGTATGCTGCCTCCGATATTCAACCCTGAAGGCAGACTTTTGGGCTTACCAAAATTTAGATCCGTGCCGACAATAGCACTGATGCTGGCAAGGCGCTTGGTGCTGCGGACTGGGGGGCCGCCTCGAGTAATCCGCCCTCAGTGCAAGCGGGCGTGTGTAGTGCGTCGTGATTGACGAAGGAAGATCGTGGATCATAATAGGATTGTTATGAGTTCAAGCCTCTTCACATATAAGCATAAACCACAGATCGTCCGTCTTGTAAAGCGCCACGATGCTTCCGGTGTAAATGCTACATGTACGCTGACTAGTTGCTCGTGTGATGATCCACCCACAAGCCCCGCTTTGCGTTGTTTTCGCAAACATTCATCCAGATCGTGATCAGGTTTACCTCATTGTTGGGCTCCCAACGATCCTCATCGACACCAGACAAAGTAATTCCTTGCCGAACAGTAGAAGTCGCCATCAGTCACCACCATGGCTTCCACGAGCGAGACCCGAACGTATTTCCCTCAGCCAGCCGTGGGGTACACTCAACCCTTCTGGCGAACTCAACTTGATCCCCTGGATAGCCATCGAAGCACCCCGGATCTACCGAGAGAGACGGATATCTTGATCATCGGTGGTGGCTATGCAGGGGCCTCAGCTGCCTATCACCTCTTCCCTGAAGAGCAGCAAGGTACTCCCCCGAAAGTTGTCCTCCTCGAGGCCCGGGAATTATGCTCTGGCGCCACAGGAAGAAATGGTTTGCGCCCCATTCTGTTAACGAAGAGACATATGCGGAAACTGATGTCCACCCAGGTGGTCATCTGAGACCTGATCTGTACTCGGCAACTGCGACGTATACAGAGCGATACGGAATCGACGCCGCCGTGGAGGTTGTTCGACTTGAAATCGCTCATATGAATATCCTGGAAGAGCTTGTGCGAAAGGAGAAGATCGACTGCGACCTCACCTTCTCTCGTTCATATGACATCTATCTGAATGCAGATCAGCTCGCAAAAGCGAAAAGATTCTATGATTTTCTAGTCGAACAAGGTCTGGAATTTATGGAGGATGTCAAATACCTCTCTCAGGAAGAGGCTCAAGGAGTGAGCTGCTCCGTGTTCCAGAGCATAACCTTTGCATATACTGACTCGACACTTGAAAAGACAGCCAAGGTGCGAAATGCCCTAGGAGGCTTCAGCTTTTCCGCCGGCCACCTTTGGCCTTACAAGCTGATCGCCGGTCTCATCCGCATCGCTGTCTCTCGAGGGCTCAACCTCCAAACCAAAACGATGGTCACCGAGATTGGTAAAAGTCGTACACCGGAGGGTCTTTGGCCCGTCACGACCGATCGTGGCGTCATCTACGCGCGGAAGATCATTCTCGCAACTAATGCGTTTACAAGTGCTCTTGCCCCGGAGTATTCCAAAGCTATCGTACCTTGCAAAGGGCTATGCACACAAATTCAAACCGCGCCCGGCGCGCCCTACCAGAAATTACCCGAGACTTACGCAATCCGCCATGGACCAGGATCCTTCATCTATCAGATCTCGCGCAACGACGGGTCAATTATTGTTGGCGGTGCGCAATACACTTACCGAGATGACCCGGACCAGTGGCACAATAATACCGACGATGGTACATTGATCAAGAACGTCGAACATTACTTTGATGGATATATGCAACGCACGTTCTTTGGCTGGGAGGATAGCCAGGCGGCTGTGAAGCACATCTGGACTGGTGGTAAGCGAAGCACTTCACCTCTCCATCCACTGCCCTGAGTCTTCCATTGCAATTTGTTCACTAATATTCTGTCCGCTGGAACCATAGTCATGGGTTACAGTGCA
>JAXQJV010000258.1:0-25616 GCA_037042255.1 Penicillium sp. PG106-07D | reverse complement strand
CATCAGGCGCCCCTCACAATGGAAGACCCCCGACGCAAAACCTAGCTTGGCGAGGCTGCGCGACACGGACGAGCGGATCGCGTCGACCTCGTCTGGGGGCAGCCCCGTGTTGGAGATTTGCACCGTCTCGGCAAAGTTGTCGGCCAGCGTGGCGCTGCTGGCGTCGGCGAGGCAGGGGAAGTTGTCCGTCACCTCGAGGAAGAGGGTTTGGTTTTCCCACAGGACAAAGTTGGCGTCAAACTCGGGCCCGTCTACGTATGTTTCCAGCAGGATGCCGTGCTCGACCAGGTTCTCCTCATCCTCGCTCAGCAGGCGCACCGCCGCGCGCATACTGGCATCGTCGGTGACCTTTTTGACACCTTTGGACTTCATGCCCCGACACGGCTTGACGACCAGCGGGTACTGGAGAGCTTGCAGCGTCTCGGCAAGCGCAAGGTCGTCGAGGTGGTCGGCTCTCTCCAAGGTGACAGCCTGGATGGTGGCTTCATGAACCACCTCACGCATCTGGTACTTATGGTGCGCCCGCATCATGTCTTGTGCGGGCTCGGTCGGGAGGCCCAGCAGGTCAGCGGCCTGCGCGGTGGCCACGACGTACATGTCGGAAAAAGTCACAATGCCGTCTATCTTGTCCTTCCGGCCCGCGACCGACTGGGCGAGCTTCTGCGGCAGCCCTTGCAGGTCTGCCATGTCCATGGGCACAAAGTCTTCGCGCAGATGGGCATACTCTTCGGCTTCCAGCCAATGGCCCGGCTCGTCGTAGACCACCATGGAGATGCCGAGGGCCTGGGCGGCCTGGAAGTAGCCTGACGAACCATGCTGTCCGCTCTCCGGGTCGGGCATTGGACGGCCGCCGACGAGGGCGACGCGATGCGGGCGCGGCTTTGTCGGCAGGATCCAGTCAAAGAAGAGACGCATGGCCATGTCGTGTTCCAGCCGCTGCATCACTTCAGAGGTGGGCCACTTCGACTGCTTCACCAAGAGAGCCGCAGCCGCAGAAGCCAGCAGCGCGAGCAACGGACTCTCCGAGTGGATGGCTGGGGCAGGAATCAGTCGTTCCCAGCTCGACAGCGATATGACGCTCTCAACGTACTCCGAGTGCTGCATTCGAACTTGGACAATGTCGCTCCTGGAGACGTATCCCTCGCGCGGAGCGAGAATCGCTTTAATGGCGACCTCTGCCCCGTCAACTAACGTCGGGCGACATGGCCATCCGTGACGGACAATCGTTTCGAGAGCCGTTCCAGAGGCGTCGAGTGCTTCATCAGGGTTCGTAGTGAGAGACCGGCTCAGCAGCAGATTGACGCTGTGATAATGGAGGGGAGCCTCGGGACCTGCCGCCGACGCCGAGAGATTCCACCGCGCTAGTATCTTCACTGGATCTATACATAGAAACGTTAGCATTTCTACAACAGTTTTTTAGGGTGCGGGGGAGGAGGCTTCTTTTCTTCTTTCTCTTCTGTTTAGTTCGAAATGTGTATTTGTACCTTGGCTGTTCGCCACCTTGACCACAAAGGACTGGCTTTTCCATGTGTCTGCCGTTTGCCGGATGCATGTCATGGTCTTGCTATAGATTGTATAGATTGGTATCATAGCGAAGAGTGATAAAGCATGTCCTTTGTCGAAGGTCTTTTCGTGTGGCAGATCTCGGAATTTAGTGCTTCCTTTCTTTTTCTTTCTCCTACCATGGCCGCGTTTTCCATGACAGATCTCCCATGTTGGAAAACCCCGAGTCGCTCCAATGTTAACCCCATCCTCCAGGGTACTGCATCAAGCCGAATCAGGGGCTTAGCATGTTACATGACGGTGCATGACTCGGGCTGACAGCGGCTCCACTGTCCCTGTGTCTGAGGCGCCTGGTGCCAGATCAGTGATCCCTGCAGCTCATTAGCGCCATTCCGTGCTTTTTCCTCAATTGGCGTGCCTCTCGACGGCCCCCGCGCGCTGGGTTTTTGATTGCTCAGCAACACATTTTGGTGCTGCTGGCAACCCGCCTCGCGACCTCACCTTCTCAAATTTACCCTGTCCCTTGTCCACGTCGTCTGTCCTACCTTCTCGCACAGTCCTTCGAGCATCTGGCAACAGTCCAACTCATCTCGGCTGCCTGGCAGCTTGTTGGCCACGTCGAAATGCCCTTCACTTCCCAACATGGCTCGATGTTCGAGCAAAACAGTGAGCAGTTCGACTTCAATGTGGACTTTGAACAGGTCTTCTTCTCCATCATCCCGTCGGCCCTCTTCCTGGTCGCCGCGTCATGTAGGACCGTGTCCCTTTCTCGGAAGCCCACTGTCATCAAGGCTTCCGTCTTTCGACTGGTCAAAGTGGTGTGTATTTTGATAACCTGGCTTGCCCCCACAAGCACAGAACCAGGCTGAAGTTGTTGCAGGGTGCCCTTATAACATACGCCGTGCTTCAAATTGCGCTCGTCATCTTGGCAGCTGCAGGTCACTTTCACGCCACGGCCATGTTCCTAGCGACCTCGGTCCTTAAGCTGCTGGCGGCCATTGCCATGCTGCCTCTGAGCATCGTGGAGCACACTCGAATCCCTCGGCCGTCGATGCTGCTGATGGGCTACTTGCTCCTGACGCTTCTCCTCGACGCAGCCCAGTCGAGGACACTCTACCTATCCTCCGCTGTGTCTACCGAGCGCGCCTACAGCAACCTCTTTACTACCGCGGTGGCCGTCAAAGCGGTCGTGCTGCTGCTGGAATCCCAGCAAAAGTCCAGATGTGTTGACTGGGACAAAAATGAGCATAGCCCAGAGGAAACAAGTGGTGTCTTCTCCCTTGGTATCTTCTTCTGGCTCAACCGCTTGTTCCTGGCTGGATACCACAAGATTCTCTCCATCAACGATCTGTACCCCCTGGACGGCGCGATGGACCCAACGAGACTCCACGAGAAATTCTCTCGGCATCTGGACATGGCCAAGATGAAAGGCGACAAGTTCGGTCTTACCAAGGTCCTCATGCGCACGCTAATGGGACCCCTTCTCCTCCCGATTATCCCCCGCCTTGCCCTCTTTGGATTTTCCGTTGCTCAGCCGTTTTTTATTGAGGGGCTCCTCGACTATCTTTCGCAAGACGAGCTTAACCCCAACGTTGGCTACGGCTTCATTGGCGCTAGCTTTTTCATCTACGCTGGAATTGTGGTTAGCTGGGCCTTCCACCGGTAAGCGATCGGCGACTATCAAGTGAATTGTTTTAGGCACTGCTAACACCTATGCGAGCTACTATCATCATCGTATGCGCACTATGCTGAGATCCATCCTCGTCACGGAGACGTTCATCACGGCCACAAAAGCTCGCATCGGAACCAACGACGACAGCGCTGCGCTTACCCTTATGAGCACCGATATTGAGCGCATCAGAATGGGCTTCCGACAACTGCATGATATCTGGGCAAGTCTGATCCAGGTGGCGCTGTGCGCGTGGTTGTTGGACCGCCGACTCGGCGTGGTCTTTGTCGCTCCCATCGGCGTGGTGGTTCTTTGCTTCTTTGGCCTCGCCATTCTCATGAACTTTATCGGAACGGCGCAGAGGAGATGGATGTCCCTAGTCCAGAAGCGTGTGGGTCTAATAGCCACTGTCATCGCCAGTATGAAGAACCTTAAGATATCCGGCCTTTCGTCGTCCGTGAGCATATTTATGCAGAAACTCCGCGTCGAGGAGCTTACGGCGGGAGTCCGATATCGTAAGATCTACATCGGGGCGGCCCTGCTTGGCTTCATCCCGCTGCTCATCAGCCCGGCCCTTACGTTTGCCTTTTCGCAGAGTAAACTGAACTCGTCAAATGTATTCACTAGTCTGTCTTTCCTGACCCTCATGACCCAGCCGCTATCGCAGATTTTCCAGAATATTCCTGAAGTCATATCCGGCCTAGCTTGCATTGGCCGAATTCAGGCCTTTATGGAGTGCGAGGCTCGCGAAGACTTCCGTGAAGTCGTAGCCTCCCTCGAGAAAAGCTCCGAAAAAGGCTCGCCCAACTCCGACCCGTCATCCGAGTCCGAAGTGGCCATTGAGAATGGAAGCTTCGGCTGGGAAAAAGACATATTCGTCCTGCAAGACATCAACGCCAAGATCCCAAAGTCGTCACTTACCCTTGTTGTCGGACCCGTTGGCTCAGGCAAGTCTACGCTTTGCAAGGCGCTACTTGGAGAGATTCCTTTTTATCGAGGCAATGTCACGCTGCGCACGCAGGCTCCGTACGTCGGATTCTGCGATCAGACTGCGTTTGTATTGAGCGGAACCATCAAGGAAAACATCATAGGATTCTCCCCGGTGAACGAAAACAGATATGCCGAGGTCGTGGAGGCAACGGCTCTCTCCTTTGACTTTGATACTCTGTCACAAGGTGATGAGACAAACGTGGGCTCCGACGGCATCTCCCTATCAGGGGGCCAGAGGCAGCGCATTTCCCTGGCACGCGCCCTATACTTGCAAACCAACTTCCTTGTTCTTGACGACGTCTTTAGCGGCTTGGATGCGGACACCGAAGAGCAAGTCTTCCGCAAAGTGTTTGGACAAGAAGGACTGTTGAGACGCCGCCAAACCACCGTCTTACTCTGCACGCACAGCGTTCGACACCTACAGGTGGCAGACTATATCATCGCCCTTGGAGACGGTAGCGTTAGCGAGCAGGGTACGTTTGACAAACTGATGGCTGGTGATGGCTACGTTCACCGTCTAGGGTTGAAGGGCTTTTCCGAAAGCGACATAGCCTCAGAGGAATCGAGCATCGAAAAAGGCGCACAGGAATTTTTGTTGCCGGTGAATAAAACGAAGGAGGCCAAGCTGGCCGTTGCCTCCAATACGGATGCGTCGCGGCAAGTTGGAGATGGCACCGTCTACAAGGAATACATGAAGAGCATGGGGTGGCTGCTTGCAGGGTCTGCCATTTTCTTTGCCTTGCTCTGGGGTTTCTTCTTGAACTTTTCCACCATCTGTAAGTATGCACGTCTTTGAATGCGGAAGGCATTCCGAAGGAGGGTTATTGGGACTAACGGCGTACCGCAGGGCTCACGTACTGGGTTGACGACATACAGTTACAACGCCCAGCGCACTCTTCCGCTTACTGGGCCGGAATCTACGCGCTGCTTCAGATCTGTGCCTTGATCTCGCTCTTCCTACTTGGCGCCTCTATTTTGGTCGTTTCTATCAAACGCGCTGGCTCAAACTTGCACGAAGACATTTTGAAAACTCTGTTCCGAGCACCACTCCGCTTTTTCAGCGAAACCGACATTGGTGTCACAACAAACTTGTTTTCGCAAGACTTGAATCTCATTGACACGGAGCTGCCAGATGCCACCGTCAGCACCCTCTTTTCGGTAAGCCAACGAATGACGGATCATTGAGACCTAGGTTCAGCCGCTAACACGAATGTATAGATCACCCAAGTTATCGGGCAGATGGCAGTTATGCTGACGGCGGCTCCCTACTTGGCCGTCACCTTCCCCTTTCTCGCCGCCCTGCTGTACGTACTGCAGAAGTTTTACTTACGCACTTCGAGGCAACTTCGATTACTCGACCTGGAAGCGAAGAGCCCTCTATAGTAAGTCAATGGTGTCATACCGTCATGTATATTTGCTGTCGTTAATGACACGATTAGCACGCACTTTCTTGACATTGTTAGAGGCATCGCAACTTTGCGGGCATTCGGTAAGTACCAGCTACCCCACATCCTGCGCGTTCGTCTGATGCGAGGGTGTTAACGCAATGTACACAGGCTTCATCCGCGAAGATATTCGAAAGAACGCCCGTCTTCTCACTTCCAGCCAGCGGCCTTCGTATCTCCTTCTCATGATCCAGGAATGGCTGAATGTCGTTCTCGACGTGGTCGTAATGCTGTTGGCCGTAGGGTTGACCACGTTTGCCGTGCGCATCCATTCCAACACTGCTCTCACAGGCGCTGCTCTGTACAGTCTCTTAAGTTTTGGAGAGAACCTCGCCGGCATTGTTCTGTTTTGGACCAAACTTGAAACCTCGCTAGGCGCGATTGCCAGACTCAAGACTTTTAATGAGACGGTCAAGCCCGAGGACAGAGATGGAGAGGATATTGATCCACCCGAACAGTGGCCTCAGCGCGGTGTGGTGGAACTGAAGGGCGTTTCGGCAAAATATAGGTATTGATTCACAAATTACATACCACAAGACGCAACGCTGACTCTATTATTAGCGCCAATGATAAGGACGACGCGGCCATGAGCCTTGCCCTTCGCGACATCCAGCTCACTATTAATGGGGGAGAAAAGATTGCCATCTGTGGTCGCACTGGGAGCGGCAAATCCAGCCTCGTCGCTCTGCTTCTAAAGCTCCTCGACCCAATCTCCACCACGGCGGAGAACATTGTGATTGACGACCTGCCGCTCTCTCGGCTAAATCGAGCCGTCCTGCGCCAGCGCATCATAGCAATGCCTCAAGAGGCCGTCTTCTTGCCCGACGGGTCCACGGTTCAGAAAAACCTTGATGTTGCCGAGGAGGCCACACCCGAGGAGTGCAAGGCCGTCCTTGAATCCGTCGGCTTGTGGGACTTTGTCGAGGAAAGGGGCGGCTTGGCCGCCGGAATGATCGCCTCGAGCTTCAGTGCTGGACAGCGGCAGCTGCTCTCATTTGGCCGCGCCCTTCTCCGGCGCTCTGTTCGAGAGCGCAAGTTCGGGGCCGCTGGGCCGCTGGGCGGTATCCTGCTTCTGGACGAAGTGAGCTCCAGCGTGGATCAAGAGACGGAACGCATCATGCAGGAGACTATCCGGACTGAGTTCAAGAATTATACGGTGATTGCGGTCAGCCATCGATTGGAAATGATTATGGATTTTGACAGGGTGGTGGTTATGGACACCGGCGCGATTGTGGAGGTGGGCAACCCAGCCACGTTGGCGCAGGAGGCTGGAACCAGGTTTGGCGATCTGGTAAGAGCAGGAAACAAGTAGGTCTGATGGTGTCGATGCTGTAAATAGTACAGTTGTTGGGATAGGGACGTAGAGACACGTTTGGAATTTAACAATTGGTAGCCCAACATTCTATTCGTTCTCTCGTTGATACTGTTTGGGTTGGGACCACAACTTCATGGTCTCTGCTGGAGAAGATGGCAAAGGGGTTGCGACGAGACAGATACGAAGACGTGTATTTGACGTGACGGCTCGGGCTGAAAGGGTCAAATTGTAGCAAGTCGAGCCTCAACTCATGTAAATAGAGAAGCTGCCTAGTACATTCATTCTATACACCTACAGTACCCTGTGCAGACTTCAAAACGTCCCCTACCAAAGTCGTCGGCCCAGCATGAATCAGACCCTCCAGCATGCGACCCGGGATCTTGGCTGCCTCCTTAGCCCAGTCCTCGTCGATCTTGGCAAAGTTGAACTCAAACTCGGTCTTGAGACCATCCCCATGGGGGAACAAGTACCAGTCCAGCAAGTAGCTGTGCTTCTGTTTGTCTTTGAACGTCCAGTTAGTCGAGGTCTTAGGCATGTCGAGGAAGCACAGAACGTTGGTAGAGTTGGTCGTGGGGTTAGCGCGCATAGAGTCGGGCAGGGAGCTCGTCACGCCGTCAAACTCCATAATATCGAGCGCCAGTTGGTGCACCTCGGACAACCACTCGCGCACTGTCTTGTCCACAGGGACTTCTGTGCTGAAGGGTGACTTGCCCACAACGGGGCCGACGATGGCCTGGGCCGGCGGCCAGGGCACCGTACGGCCTGAGAGGCTGATGGAGAAGCCGACGCGTTCCCATCCGCTGATCTGGCTCAGGAACAGAGACCAAGCCGCGTAGACCATGGTGGTGGCGGTGATGCCCTGCGAGGCCGCGGCCGCGTCGAGCGCGGACTTGGTAAAGTTGCAGGGAGCGTTGAGAATCTTCAGGTCGTAGTGGTCCACGTGTGGAGGCATCTTGGGCGCCGGCAGCTGCAACACGGACGTGTTCGGCAGTGGCCCAAGAATCTTCTCAAACCTAGCTATAGCCCTCGGCAGGGTCTGCTGCCGGTAGCTCTCCATGAAGCGGGCAAAGTCGGCCCATCGAGTGCCCGGAACCACCGTCTCGCCCCTCAACTCGCTTTCTACGTCACGGAAGAGGATGGCCGTGGAGAAGACGTCGCCCAAGATGTGGTGGGCGCGCGTAATGAAGGCAATGTCTTGTCGGTCGGGGACGGTGATGACAGTGACATCAAAGTAAGGAACCTCAATGTCAATGCGAGCGACGTCTTTGATTGCCTGTAGAGCCTTGCCCTCTTCAACCACGATGGCGCTCTCAAACTCATTCTGAGGCACGCTGACTTCGTTCCAGTTGAGGTTGAGGCGACCGAGGTCGGACAAAGTGAAGTCGCCCACGCCAAAGCGCGTCTGGAAGATGCTGTGGGCAGATAGCGCCGCGGTGAAGGCCTTGTGCAACTCCCCAGCAGTGGGAATGGCAAGACGGTCTCCTACGTATCGGGCTGTTCCGATGAGGGCGCAGTAATCCGGATTGTCGAGTGACCTCTTGAGGAATCCCTTTTGCACGTCGGTGGCGACTGCTGGCCCGGTTGTATAGTCGCCGGGCTCATCTGCCTGGGTAATGACACCAACGACTTTTTCTAGCTCTCCTATCGTGTCTAGCCGCAAGACCTGGATGGCGAGGACCGAGTATCCGTACCTTTTCAAGCCGTTGGCTAGCCGGATGGATGAGAGAGAGTTTCCGCTGAGGCGGGTAAAGGATGAGCTGCTGTCGAGCGCCTTGGTGGGGACGTGCAGTATCTTGGAGAAAGCGAGGCGCAGGGCATCGTAGCCAGACAACTCCTTCCCTTCCTCCTCCAGCCCTTCGTCGTCGTGCGAGAGTCGCTCATCCAGCTGTGCAGACAGTGCACGCTTGTCGATCTTGCTGTTCACGGTGAGGGGAAAACTATCCAGGGCCACAATGTCGTCAGGGACGACGAACGGGTCGTAGCGCTGCCGGAGGAAAGCACGCAGCTCGTCAACATCCACCGTGGAGGGCTGGACGAAGCCAACCAGCTTGTCTCGCCACATCAGGGGGACGGCGACGCGCACAGTAGGAAAGCTCAGCAGTGCCGGGCCGACCTCGGTCTCAATGTTGATCAAAAAGCCCCGGTTCTTGACCAGCGAGTCTGTCCGTCCAGCCCACACGAAATCTCCCTCCTCGGTCCTCTCAGCCAGGTCGCCGGTCCTGTACCACCGCTCACCGTTCCACTGGATAAACTTGGCCGCCGTCAGCTCGGCGTTGTTGAAGTATCCGGCAGCCAGGTTGGGACCGCCGATGAGGACCTCGCCCTTGTTGCACTCTTCGAGGTTGTGGTCCACGAGCACGACCTTGGCACCGGCCACAATCTCGCCAAATGGTGGTTCCTTGTTAGGGTCGATCTCGCCCAAACTGATGATGCATGTCGTTTCTGTCGGGCCATACGTGTTGAAAATTTTGCGGCCTGGGTGCGCCCACTCGCGGATCACCTCAAGGTTAGGCGCCTCGGCACCCAAGAAGATGCAGACGGCCGGGTCGTAAGCCTTTGACGGCGCGAGCGAAGCCAGCATCGACGGGGTCAAGTGCAGCACTTCGCGCGTGGTGGCTACCTCTGGAAAGCTCGGCGACGAGGCCATCACGATGGCACGGCCCTTGGTGAGCGTGCTCCAGACGACCGCCGCACAAGCATCGAACGCGACAGAAAAGGCCAACATGACGCGGATCTCCTTGCCCAGTGCAGACTCGAGGTAGTCGCTGTGGTTGAAGGAAATGGCGAGGGCGTGGATGGCTCGGTGGTAGACCATGACTCCCTTCGGCTTGCCCGTGGTTCCCGACGTGAAGATGATCCACGAGAGGAGGTCATCCTTGAACTCGCGACGGCGCGCGTCCAGCTGAGCAGTCAGCGCGGCAGCGTTCCCTAGCGGCGACCGCAGCCACTGCTTCTGAAAGTGAACGGTGGCCTCGGAAAGCGCCAGCCCAGGGACTGGCGTCGTGACAAGGGCAAAGGGAGACGAGAGCTCGGACAGCGTCGCCTCGATGCGAGAGCGGCTCCAGGCGGCGACATCAATGGGCACGTAGGCGGCGCCGGTTCGCAGCGTACCGAGGATTGATGGCACCATCTCCAGGGACATATCCGTGAGGACGGCGACCTTGTCGTAGGGTTCGACGCCGGCGGCCAGCAGCGCGCGGGCAACCCGCAACGACGCGGTTTGCAGCTCAGCATATGTGAGTTGTTGTCCTTGCCACTCGACAGCGACGGAATTTGGGAGCTTGGACACCCAGTCGTCGAATTGGTCGACTATACTGGCCTCGAGTGGCTTGGGAGTGTGGATTCCGTTGGTCGGCTGGGTTGTATGGACTCCATTTGCTGTCTTGGTATTATGGATGCCATCTGTCAGTTTGGCGATGTGAACGCCGTTCGTTCCGTTTGCCATCGTCGTTTTTTGTGTTCGAGATGAGTATATATTGCGGGTATCTTGACAAGAAGGGAAAAGACAGGACAACTTTGACTGAAGCTTGGCCCTCGAGAAAGAGGATCAGGCTGTTTCCTTGTATTGATATTGCGTCGAGGATGGAAACCAGTTCGTTCATCGCACGCCAGGGCTGGTTCCATGCTCGCCGTGGACGTCGTAAACATACAGCATGAATGCGGCGTTAGAATGCCGTCGAACAAGCACCTTACGGTACATGATTTGCCGCTTAGGCGTCATGCATGGGCAGGTTGAAGAGACTTGAAGATGTCGAAAGCTCGGCCCCGAATTTCTAATGCTGCGTAGCGTCATGTGGCTTATTGTGGCTGACAGGGGTCAACATTTGGCTGACACTGCAGCGCCGGGGGTGACATTGCAGGTAAACAGCACGGTTTTGGCGCCCTTCAACATAGTCGGTGCCTTGTTGTTGCTTATTGTACCCTTGCGAGGCTGGCACACGGCCTAATTTCCACAGCAGCCGACTCGCATACAAGGACTAACTAAACCCTAATCCCCCGGCAATCTACACAGAGAGTTCGACACGCCTACAATACGAGAATAGGGATTTGAATGCCACAATGTATGTCTTAAACGCCGCAGACAAAGGCTGAGCTTTTATCTAACGCCATCGTAAAGGTAATCCATGTATTCAAGCAGCCTTTGCGCAAGAATGTGTCAACCGTTATCTCGGCCCAGTAGCGTAAAATGAGAAAAAAACAAACCAAACGACCCGTGCAAATCTACGTGTCTTCGTCATTCATTTTCAGCATGCTCAAAGCCTTTAGGCACAACTCGTATAAAGAAGAATGACCATGACAATCTTGGCTATCCGATCGCAATACAAGCCCCGAGACCCTGCCAGTTCTGTAAGAAGAGACCAGAGATGCGGCATCTGCGCGGCATCTGCGGAGCATTGTCAGTCGAATGTCAGTACACAGGAGTCACTACGATTATGTCATACCTCGTCGACAGCCGCATCCACCTTTCCTGACAGCTTCAACTCGTCCAGAATGGTTGGGCTGCCCGGTACGCTCGACTGTAGCAGACGTTCCAATGCAGCGATGAGGCCTCCCGGGTCGCTTGGTGGCAGCTGGCGCGGTGCGTGAGCCTTGCGCAGCCGCTCCATCTCCCCCAGGCACAGTGAAACTAATGCGAGCGATGATTAGTCTACCCGGTCGCGTTGCGGTCTTGGGACATGGCCGTGCGCTACAGTGTGGGTGCACTTACTAGTCGCCTGCGACACGCCCTCGTGGAGGCCCCGCGACTCCCACCGCGGCCACTGACGACTGTCTTCCTGGAGGTCCTGCACCACGGCCTTGATGCGGCGGCTGCGGCTGGCGCATTGGGCCATGGCAGGTAAGCTGCCGGCTTCGAAACGCGCTGAGTAGTACTCCAAGACCATTTCATCCAGGCTGTGGAACCCTGTGCCCGAGATGGCCTCGAGAAGAGCACCAAAACGGCGTGTGTTGTCGGCCGCAGACATAGTGGGTATCCTGGTCCCGTTGTGCGTCCCTGATGGTGGTTTAGATGATGGTGTATCTAGTATCGTTGTTATGAAGGCGTTTTGTGGTATCGACAAGCGCCTGCTCATGTCTAAGAGCAACTCACCAGATTTAGGCGTGTAAGAGGGTAATTGACTAAGCTGATCCATTTGAGTCGTTCCGCTGGATGAGTAGATAGGCCTCTGGCCTGACTCACTGGACAAGAAGATGTAATGTGAGCGGAATGGCCAAGATGGTGGCCGAGCTTTCCCTTGCAGTCTAGCGGCAGCTTCATGTGATGCAAGGAATGGGTAGAAGAGGAAGGCGAGTCTGGAAAGGAGTCAACTAACCTCGATGAAGAACGGCTGTAATTGCTGAGGGGTGACAAGGGCCGCGTCTGCACTCTCGCTACGTTGTTGGTTTCAACTACATGATGATTTTTATGTGGTTGCTGCTGCTGATCGTGTTGTAGCTGCAATGGGGACATTATCTCTCCCAGTGGCTCTATGCGCATCTTCTCCAGATGGCCGATGCAAGGTCCTGCAGCCGCGCTGCAGGTGCAGTTCTGAGGTGACACGGCAGGCTGCGGCAAATGGTTCTCATTTTCCTGCATGGGCTTGCTCATCATGCCCATCCAGGGCACACTCGGCGCCTGATGGGCCATCATGTCCTCAGCCATGATCATGTTGCTGCATTCACTGCCCAGAGAGCTTGCATAAAAAGTCATAGATGAGGGGAGGTCTGTCTTCGAAGCCTGGTGATCTATGCTAGCGTTCTCGGATTGGCGTTGTGGCGAATGACCGCGTGACTGGTGCTTGTTTGTATTGCTAGTGTACTGGGCCTGGTCTCTCTCTTCTGGTATGGCGCCGTCCTCGGATTGTTTGCGCGCCTGGTTCATCTCCTGCACCTTTCGGCCTATAGAAAAAATCAGCGCTTGAAAGGTGATGAAATGGCACAGTAAGTCAAGCGGGCTGCGTACGGTGATTTCGCTGTGCAATTCTGTTCTGAAGCCTGTCATCTTTGGTCAACATCTGTCTGAGGGAACCACACACGCGCGCATATACGTGTAAATAACATCTCAGTTCTATAGCTCTCGGGCTCGTGGATCGCCGTGACTTTTTAGTGGTTCTTGGCGTGTTTGCCGATGTCTCTTCCAACATGCTATCCTGGTAATTGGCCTAGTGCAAGTTGCCATCGGAGAAGAGCAAGGCCAGAACAGCGACAGCAAATGAGCACAAGCAGGGGGGAAAGGAAGATAACGTCAGGTAACAGGCTTCCGTCCTAGCAGCGTTTTTCTTTATGCACGCGGCCTGGAGTTTAAGAGGAAGAGGTCTCGCGAAAAGGTTGATTATTTAGAACCCGTGCAGTTATAGCGTGGCCTCATTACCGCCCCATTCTAGAGTCGTACTGAGGGTTACTGGTCTCAACCCATATCAGGCTCGCCACCTGCATCGAAACACCCGTCATCCTCTCACGGTCCGGGGTCATGTCGCCATTGTTTGCAATGATCAATCGTGAAAGACGTGGAGGGTATCAGCACTCCACTTCCCGCACCGGATATGTATATAAGATTTTGGACTGGCATTTGCGTGAGGGTCTGGTGGCCTGGATATGCAGAAGCAAAGTCGCGGCTAATGCAGCGTTGTACATAGATCTAGACAAGCTCAAATTTCGGTTAGCTTCAGTGTGTTTACAGCGCCTCAACCTATGCCTTTGACTAGGTTAGCGCCTTACTAAGTTGTGAACTTGAACGTATGTTCACGTGGACTTAGGCTCAATAATATACTTGAAAGATTCGAGTCATCGATACTACCTTTTGTTCAGCCAATCATGCAAGTTGGAACCAATTGTCTTGAATACCCAACAAAAGCCATGATGGTAATATAGAGTAGATTGCAGAAGCCAGGAGGCGTTTCGTCGTGAGCGCTGCTAATCAAACGACCAAGCTTGGAGCAAGTCGAAAGCATTGGCACGTCGATACTTACCTACTAGATAAAACCAGATTTCCCACGCTGTTGGCGGGGATGGACTCCGCCGTATTGACGAGTCTCTCCCCTTGCACACTGAGCTACTCAGGTGCTGGTAGAAAATAAGCAGGCTAACGTCGCATGCAACCTTTCATGCCATATCGTTGGCCACGTCTCGCCAAACGATGCTAGGAAAATGATTACCAGATCGAGTCATCGGCTGAATCCCAATATGACTAAGGTTAGTCTATCATCAAAGAATGCTATGTTTGTTTTTGATTGGTGAGAATGTGGGGCCTCCCCTAATGTATGCATTGACAACATTTTTCCGATTGGTCAATGATCACGAAAGCTCATCTCTGAGAATGCAGTATGACTTTTCATGTAACATCATTTCCGCTTACATGTCTCGATCGCCGGGGCTGACCTTGCACTTTTGAAGGATCAATTGCGACATCCTCACCCTTTTGTGTCTCTGAGATATTTCTAAATTTTTATAAGCATCGCAAAGAATCATTTTTCCGCCGCAACCCGTTATGCTTACCTTTGAGTGTCCCCCAGATTTTAAGAATGGTACGGTGGTGTTTGAGGCGCCACGGCTCGGATACCTGGGGTGGCTGAAAATTTGGCCGGCAGAATATCCTTGCAAATAAAATATACTACAGTATAACCATTAAAATATAAACTACCTAATGAGGCAGATTAAAATCTGCAAGTTAGGCGATTTTCACCATGCAAATTGTCTAAATTTGAGGGGTGATGAGATCGAGTTTTGATTTTCTCAAGGTGATTGGGTGCCTGCTCAGAGCGATACCGTCTTTGTTGTGCGATCGGCCTTTTTAGCACCAAAAGCCGCAAAACACGACGGAGGCCCGACAGGCACCGCGGGAGGCACGTGCATATCCGTCTTTAGTGAGGTCGGTAGTATTGAACTGCCAGTTAGTCTATTCTGGTTTGGCTGGAGCACTCGAGAGGGAGTCCCGTGGGTGGCACCGGCTGTGGCGGTCGTTTTGTTTGCCTGGGGAAATATATATTAGTTAGCCCCTTACATCCATTGTCGATGCCTATAACGAAAAGACAGTGGCATTGAAGTGCAGTGAGCGCGAGTAGGTTTGCGAGATATTCACTTAGGGCAGTTTTCCTATTTTTACTATGTAAAAGCGTCACCTTTGAATTACTATATCGGGTTAATTTTGGGCTCCCAGGTTGGCTCCCCATACACTGTACTGCCGCGTTACTTCGGGTTTTGGTCGCTTTGATATTAAAGACCCGACCTCGCGCTTTTAGCCTCTTTCCTCCTCCCTCCCTCCTTCTTTCTCTCCTTTTTGCCCCCTTTCTTTCTTCTCACACCATCGACCACTACGTCTTGGCCTTTAGCCCCATGCACTGCCCCTTTCATTATATCGGGAGATGCCGCTCGATCCGACATCCAGCTCATAATACGTGTAGCCCAGGAGCCGAACCACAGTACTTATAAAGCACGTAGCGGCATGGAGTCATTTCGCGTCAATAATTCTACTCTATCCCTAGGGGATAACTGTGCACTATGATACGAAGCTATCTACTCGTCTCGGATTTCGCCGGCCTCTTTCACTTTTGCAAAGTGTCCTGCATTCAAATATATTTATGCGCATGTACAGAACTATATAAATCAGAAAATATAAGAGGGTGTCCGTTCGAAGCAAAATATATCGCTTCGTACGCTTACCCCCTCGGCAGAAGACCGAGCAGCATATCAAAGTCTTTTACACCAAAAACATGCAAAACTGTCATCCAACCACAGCAGCAAGCTCCTTCGCATAACACCTTGTCAAATCAGCATTCAGGAAGACTACCATGTCATACCAAAACCACAATCGACCAAATTAACAAAGGTCACAATTCGTAACGCAGATCTACTGTTGATGGAAGATTCTGAAATTACGCGATGTCAACGAAAAGCACTAGCAGAAGCGTACTTGACCGACTCTGGAGATTCCATGTGAAGGTGTTTTAACCCATTTTTCAGATCATGAAAGGAGCTTTCCACTCAAATCAGACTGACTCACAGAAAGTAGGCTTTTTGGGATAAGGAAGTCTTCTACCCTCTTATAATTAATTATAGGATAACACTTCGGTGTACAAAGATATACAAGGTAAAACTTACTATCGATTTTGTTAGTGAAGAAGCGTCTATAGGCTCAGCAGGGTATAAATTATGCTAAGGGACAATTATATAGACGGGAGTAGAGTCATTGGATGGTTCCATTTCTGACTTCGGAGCATGCGAGCTCAAATTTGGTCCCTACCTACTAATAGGGACGGCATTAAACCCAGACCCACCTTCTTTGAACTAACTACTCTTCACCGAACTATCGTGGGCCTAGCACGCGAGTTATAGAGCAAATTTTAAATTTATCAACCTGGAAGTTGTCCTTTCAACGAAGGCATCAAGACTAGGGAAAAGAGAAAGGAGAAGATTATCTAACAAGAGGTTTCGTTAATATCACCTTCTACCCGGTATCTCCCCTCTCGGTTTCTTCCATCTCTGTAATAGGTTAGACCCGCTTCTCACTATGGCCATGCCATAGCTTTCCCTTCACACTTGATTGATCATGTCGCGAAGTCTATCACTTGGAAAGATAAGAACGGTCGTACGCCACTGTGGTGGGCAGCATGTAATGGGCACGCGGCTTTGGTAAAACAATTTCTGGATCACGGCATCGACGCAGGATCTAGGGGTAGTTTTGGGTAACTCCCGCTCTCTTCTGCTGCATTCAATGGCCATACAGCAGTGGTTGAACTTCTTTAGTCACTGACACTTTCATGATCATCAACCCCAGCATGGACATGCGCCGCGAAGCACTTCATATGCACTGCCTATTGTGATGTCAATTGCTCAACTTGTTGCTCACACCATTTTATCAAATATTGGAAACCGCAAATTCTTCAATATGTTAAGATACACGTGTTTGGTTTTCAATGCCTGATGTGTGCTAACTTGCTGAAGAATCGCCGCCTTGGGAAAGCTGGGATGGATGCCATGGAAAGAACATGGCTCAATGAGAAGTCAATTGAAGTGCCGTCGTAATCCTCGATGAGCTCTTGATCAAGTGTCTCGGTCCTATAACTTAACACTTGCCTCAAGATTCCCCCTTGGACCTATGGCTTTGTACAGGGCCGTCTCCAATTCGATCAACAGACGTGTCACCACGGCATCGCCGGGCGGCATGAGCTGAGTGAAAAGTGCAGCTGCAATTCCCGTTTGGGGGTCAATCCACTTTGCGCCGAGTTGTACGTGTTAGTCGAATTCTCAATTTGGGCAAAGAGGCCGCGGGATCCGTTATCTTGCTCTTACCCAATGTAAATTCGGCAGCCCACTCCAGCTGACAGTGCCACTTCGCCGACGGCCAGGAATATTGTTTAACGTTACTGTTCCAGCCAAAGCATGGTCTGCCTGGCCAATGTCATCGACAGACTTGATCCCCAAAACACTTCTCATGCGGCTTCCAAGGGGTCTGGGCATTGCTGCTCGAGAAGCATCATTAAGCTGTGGTCTGAACAAGGTATCGACACTAGCTTGGGTCAGTAATGGCTGCCCTCCTCTCAGGAGAGTAATCAGAAGTTTGACATAGTCATTCGGTGTACTCCAGAGACCGATACCCCCCAGATCGTCTTTGAGTGGTTGACCCAGGATGATGGGAGCGGGCTTGATGGATTTTGTGCCCTGTCCAGTGCTCACCCTATATCCCATCTCCAGCTTTCGGGGGAGAGTCCCGACATAAAGTTCCGGATGAAAAGTAGTGGATATGGCGCCGAGCTTGGACCAGATGTTCTTCTGCATATACTCTTCAAGAGAACAGTTGCAGACATTCTCGACCTATGACGATCAGTGGCTAGTCCTTGATCAGCTTAGAGAGACTTACCAGGCGACCAGCCCAGTCTAAACCGGCTCCATAGCCCCAAGATGTTCCAGGCTCGAATAGAATGGGGTGAGTATAGCCGTCCTGGTCAGAGGAGTTCTCAGAATGTCGAGATTCTTGAATTGTAGCGAATTGGTGACAAATTTGGAAGACTCACCATGCTCCCTGAAAAGGTGTGTGCCGATCGGCCCTCGGACTTGGACCACATCTGGAGCAGACTCGATGAGCTATCATATACGAAGCCGGAGGTGTGACAAAGCAGATCCCTGAATGACCCGATTTTAAGTTCACTGATACGACTTGTGATTTCAAGCACTTGGAACAGTGTGGCTCACCGAAGGGTCAAATGCCCTTGAATGGGCAGAAGCTGTGGGCGCATCGATTTCTTCGAGTCATCTACACAGCATTTGCGAACAAGTTCATCAATACCCGTGAACCGAGGCACATACCTTCTTTCATGTCTTCAAGAACTTGTACAGATGTAAGCTCTGGGACCTTGCTACGCACGTCGTCATCTAGTGATAGAATTCCACGTTCCACGAGTTGCATGATAGCCACAGCAGTCACAAGTTTTGTCATCGACGCGATCCAGTATAATGAATCAAGTTCCAAGGGCTCTGCATCTTGGGCGCCAGCATTAGTTCTCCCAGAGGCGCGGCTGAATATAGTGCTACCTACTCGCGAGTAAATTAGACAGGATGATACTGGGTGATGGAAAAAGGAGTATTTGAGGAATATAGAACACTGCTTGTGGAATAAGGTGAGGACCGGTGGACGTACCTGACCTGTCGACTACGATGAACACTGCACCATGTAAAGACCCAGTCGACGGATCTGTGAACCGATCGAGAATACGGTCAAGCGTATCCATGGCCCAGATTTGTTTTTGGTAGGTTCAGCGACGATTTTTCACTGTTCCTCGCTTATGGTCGCGCACTTATCTATACGACGGGTCATGACGAAAGCTAGCCGAGGTGCTATCGCTGATCCTCCGCTTTATGCGACCGAGGCTAGAGCTGTCACAACATTCCCAATTACCTTGCCATACTTGAAGTGGCAATTGAAATTTATTGCTTAGTCCATTACCATAATTTAGCTACCAACAAAACATTGATGATTTGACATCTGCTCACGCGGTTGCCTCGTGCTTCATCTCCCGCACCCGCTTGGATCGGCAATTTTTTAGAGACGACAGGGCCCCCAAAGACCTGTGAAAACACGTCTTTCCTGAATACTAAAAGTAAGTTAAGCCCCGCTTCCCCGCACTCGGCGTTTCTTGCGGAGATGCATTGCATCTTGCAGCGTTTCTGGCGGGTAACAATGGATGTCTCGGTGAAACAACCACGACTTTCATCCAGCCTAGACCAGAAACCAACTTATCGGCCCTAATATCGCGCAAGAGCCGTCAAATTTACTCAATTTAGTGATTATTTCTCGGTGACTCTTCAGAAATAACCATTGTAACAGGTAGTATAACAGACTATGATACATTGTGAAGTACGTGCCACTTCGCACAAAAAACATAGAGGAAGGACTCTTTCATAAACGTTCTCCACCACCGCTGTATCATTTTCGCATGCGAGGGACCTTCTCTAAGGATAGAATCACAGACGGGGCAACAATACCCACGACTGCGTTCAACATCACGTTCTTCGCCGATGCACTATTAGCCGTTGGAGTCGACGATGAAGACCCCGTACGGGTTTTTGCTAGCCGTAGATGTAGATCCCGATGTACCGGTAGAAGAAGTCGCTGACATATCATTAGAGAACGCAGCAGATATGGTTCCAGTCGAGGAAGTTGTCGCCGTAGTCTTGGCGGAGCCGGTGGACGTTGCACTTGTCGATACAGTGGTAGAGGTAGAAGTCGTCAAGGTGATGCCACAAACTCCATCGGCGTTAAAGGTGAAAGGCATGTTCCTCGCTGCACAGTCCCGCTTTGCACACATAATGGCGTCTAACTCGCAAGCAATTAGTTATGAGGGACCGATTGTGGTTGCGAGCAATGGGTCATAGAGCTTACCAGGCAAAACCGAGCTGGCGCAATTTTGTCCCGTACAGCAAAAGTAGGCTTCGCGGTATTTCTGCTGGTCGCACCTGCAAGCTGGGTCGTTGGTGCATGATCCGCCCTGGAAGCTGCTGAAGAAGCATCCGTTCTGGTCCAGATAGCAAGTATCAGTCAAAAAGAACTATCGTCGTGTCGCTTGACGTATAAGGCACCTACATCACAGTGGGGATCGAGATGTTGCTCTGTTGCATTGAAATCTGCGGCTACTAGAGGTACACCTAGAAAGCCGAGGAGTAGCAAAAGAGAGGAAAGTCGCGCCTTGGTGGGAAATGTTAAAGAGTGACGAAAGCGAGCGACGAGTAATCCAGACGATGAGTGACTGATTCATAATTCCTCCAAGACGCGAAACCGCGACAACCTCTTTCTCTTCTAGCAAAAAGTTGGCTAGAATTTAACCAGCACTAGCCTAGTTTCTGACCCAAGCGTCAGGGTACTAAAGCTGACTGAAACGGTCAGCAAATGGAAGGGCGTAATCTAGCATATGAACACGAAGTGACTCGGGATCTAAGTGAATGTATTGTTGCTAAGGTTGCACATCGAATCGATGCTAACCTTATCGACGAAGGTTACTGCGAGTTCATTATCGATTTTTTTTCTTGTACCTACCTTGCTGTTTACCCCGGATTTAATTTCACGGAAGTGCTGCACATGCATATCGAGTGTCTAAAAATACTTAAAGGGAAAGAAACTCAACGTGTATTGGAATACACTGTCACGAGGTGCTGTATGGGGAATTCTATCCCTCTAGGCAGAGCCGCGGAGACTCCCCTGAGAGAGCGAATTATTTGATCCACGAAATACCACCCTAAGCAGGGCCTGTGCCACCGTATGGGCGGAAAATGTTGTTCAATTCACCTGAGTACCCCCGAGCAAAGAGTAGAGCCGAAATCACGACCAACGCCTCGGGAGTCCCGCTCGGCTCTTCTGGTCAACGCGTCGACATTCTATGTGAGGTTTAGAGATTGGCGGAGACTCATAATAGCCGATTAAGTGGGCGCGCGCTAGAGAAGCTAGACTGCCAGTTGGACAACAATGGGAAACGGTAACGAGTGGCGTGGAAAGCATGGTGGCAGATTGATTCAGGGCGCGCTGAATCCCTTTGTAAGGTCACTTTGAGGCGATCGACGAGATGCAATTTTCGAGATCATAGGAGAGAACATCCTTTTTCAGTCTCAGAGTCGAAGTTAACACCCCCATAGATCTCCAGATTTCTTAGTTTACGAGTATAAGCAGACTCCTACTAGTCTGGGACCACAGCTATTCGCAGGCTCTGTGACTACGGACAAAAATCTCATGCGATAAGTAGTGTTTTTCATCTGCTCACATCTGAGGTTTAAACCCCCTTCTATGGCCTATAGGCTTGTTCTGACCCTATAGCTCCTGTTGCGTTTGTACAAGCTGCGGTCATCCCAGATTTCCCGGCTCCCCTTGGACAGTCCTTCAACGTGAGACAAGAGGACCGAGACGACTTTCGGTTTCTTGATGGTCATGGGCCAGAAATGTCATCTATATCCTTGAAAGATGTATCTGATCGATATCCCAAGCTTTTGTTCCGTCATGGTAATCATCAACACTTCCCCGACTGGAGGTGAATGTCTGAATTTCTAGAGAGACTGCTTTCCTGCAGTTTCAATTGGGAGGAAACACATGGCTACAAAAGAAGCCAAGATCAAAGCACCTGCAGCGTAGATTGGCGCGACCGGATCAGTGCTGGCGTAAATACCGATGATCGGTGCCATAAGACCAGCAATCCGGTTCAAGCAGCTCGCGATGCCAGATCCCGTGCCCCGGTTGGGCGCAGGGAAGACCTCAGGCGTGTAGGCGTACAGAACGCCATACATTATCATTTGGAAGAAAGACTCCAATGAGGAGCAAACCAATTGAACGTTGGGGTCCTTCGAGGCCGTGAAGCAGAACAAAAGAATGCCTGTGATCAAGGTCGATCCGGCCATTGTACCCTTGCGGCCGACGTATTTGATGTCGACAGTGTACCAGCCAAGAAGCGGCCCCGGGATGCCACAGACTGCGGTGATGGCGTAGTTCCGATAGGTATCGTAAGTTGTAGAATTGGCGCTCAAGTACTGAGGAAGGAAAGCATTGAAAAGGGTATAACCCATTCCGATACATGTCCAGCAGAACCAGATAAGAACAGCTAGATGAGAGTCTTAGCATAGGATGAGCATGTGTGGAGGCTTTTGTTGCTGGCATACTTGAAAGTGCAGTGCGCTTGTTCTTGAAAAGGGGTGCGACCTGCTGATACGAAAATCTCTCGAGAGACCTCATAATGATCTCTCCAGTGGACAGTCCCTGCTTCTTGTCCTCTTCGGGATAACCTCCAATTTCGTTTAAGATGTCTTCCGTGAGCCAGGTGGTGGTCCTGTTCTTGTGGGCAATCCCTTGAACAGCGGCCACTGCTTCGTCCTGACGCCCGCGGGAAACGAGGAATTTGGGCGATTCGTACAATGTAAAGAGGAAAAAACGGCAAAGGAATCCAATGAATGTGATGGCTCCGAGAGACAACACAAGGTATCTCCAACCCCAGTTGTTTGCCTTGGTGCATGTCGCATAACTTTCGCAAGAAAAGTTGGGGATGAAAGCCCAAGCAAGCATGCTATCTCCGAGTCAGCATCAAGACCAGAGAAAGTAATGAGTAAATACAGACCTGGCAATCAAAGTGCCAACAGACCACCAAGTGGCCAGTCCACTGAGAATACTGCTGGAATTAGGAGGCAGACATTCCAAGAACACGGCAGCATCGACGGGCAAGTTGCCACCGACACCAAGACCCAAGCAGGCATAAAGCGCACATGTACTACATTTGACATGAGCTTCTTCACTTCTCAAAGCCAATGTTTAATCTTACCCAATCCAGCTCGGTGCACCGCCAGCAGCAAGACCGAAAGTGCCACAAATGCAAAGAGTCATATTGAAAGCCGGGCGTCTTCCAATGGCGTCGGAGGCAATCCCCCAGAATGAAGCACCGATGATCAAACCAACAAAGAGTGAACAAGTCGCAAAGCGAGACTCGGTTTCAGAAACGCCGAATTCCATAGCAACAGGAGTCAAAGTAAGAGCGACACCCTGTATGTTGTTAGCTACGATTTCAACTGCCGGTCTAGCATGATAGCCCGTACCTGCAGCCAGAGGCTAGAGAAGTGATAAAGTCAGTCAAAGTCGGTTGTCAAAACAATACATGACTAACTTACTTGTCAGCAACCCAACCCATGCCACACAGGATGAACAGTCCCCACTGGTACCGGCCCATGCCAATGTCCTGAACAGCCCTGTTGATGACTTTTGCTTTCCCTTGAAGTCGAAAAATTTCAGTATTGTATTCGACTATTGATTCAGAGGTACAGGTCCAAGTCATGTGTACATACGATCGTAAACAGTGTTGTGGCCAGAAGCGGCGATATCCGACTCAACTTCAGTTCGGAGTGCGTCCAAAGTCAGTGTTGTACCAGCATGAGCGCCGCTGGTTCCCTTTTCTTGAAGAGAAGCCCTGTCAGGGCTGGAGTTGGATCCACTAATTGCGGCTTCTTGAATTTTTGGTGCAGAACCACTGGCAAGAGGCACCACGACCTCGGGGAACCCTCGGCGGTCGCGGTTGGTGAAGATAACTTTCCAGTTCAGGTCAAGCATGGTGCAGGGCTTTGATGATCGCAATGGGGCAATAGAAGGGAAAGTGACCGATTGATGCAACCAAATATTGCTACTGGCGTCCAAGGCTATGCTTATTGTCTCGCTTTCGGTATGTCGTAAAAATATCGGCGTCCATCAAACCGGGTATGGAGTTTGGCGCGATGGTGGGTGGATTTCGCAGATGCAAGGGCTCATCAAGTCACTCCGAATCGTAAGAAAAGTGCGGTGGAACGAGAACCTAGCCGATCGGAAGTGGCGCAAAGGGAGTGTAAATGCAACTATTCGCTGCTACTTTCAGGGCTTCGAGCGCGTGCTGGACGTTCAGTATAGACTAAGTTTCTTTCCACTCTGAAACTATCTAGCGGATGATGGCCGTCAGCAACGATTTTGTCGGAATTCACCGAATTGATTGGGGGAAGACAAGCTGCTTGGTAGAGTCGATCTGTCAGAAGCAGTGGTTAATATGCCTTCTTCGGAGAGATAATGACAGACAGCGCGTGGTCCCGAGCACTCGATGAGGAGGTAAATCAGGGTGAAAAGGGGGCACAGCGAAGAAGGAAGTAGGACGTTCAATCCCACGTTCTTTATTGCTCATGAAAATCTTTCATGAAGCCGAATCCCCCTTAGATAATATCATTCTGCGCGTGTGGTACACGCAATTTTGGCCAACCAGGCACGCTTCAAATGGCCCAATGGGTCAAGCTACAGCCACTGATGTATGGCGGACGCCCAGAGTATCCACAACCGATCCACCAACTCAAGCCCCGTTTGGAAGGACAATTGCAATCCGAATTTCCGGCCATCTGCCAAGAATGCTAAGCGAGGATTGGACAATGCAGGTCTTGCAGTTTTCGCAGACTGTTTGATGGGTTCTGAAACGCGGTTTACGCGGGATATCCCGCTCATCATACTCCACCTCATGGCTCCCTCGATCTTTTACATAACTCCAAGTTGAGGCATCCCTTGCGACCCCGATCCACGCCGATTGGCCAAGGAGCAAATTCGATCGCTGAATAAGCCCAACGAACCTGTAACTCTGCGTGGCTCATTTGTATGTTTATAGTTGGTCTCGATGAAGTGGTATAACTCTAATCGACGCATGTACCACACCCCTTCGGGACAAGTGTCGATGCGAATCAAGGATTCTCTCGAACGCAACTATGAAACTACAGATCCAATATAGAATAGAGAATTTGACCTCTCAATTGACTTCTTGTCTGTTTTTCTTGATTGGTTAGAGTGCAAAATTACAGCACGGGCATGAATCACCTCGAATGGCTGGCAAATAAGCATGCACGGGTAAAGATGTGTGTCTAAAGTTCCAACCTTCTTGACACGGGCCTTGATATCCTGAATAAAGCTCTATCCACTTCCCCGATCCCCGATAGACATCAAACACCTTATCACAATTTGTTGCGACAATACCAACTGGCAAGTGAAGGAGCCTTCCCCAGTCTTACAAATATTTGTAACAGCAGTCACAAGCTAATATACTATTGCTCAAGCAAGATGAAACTGAAATACTCATTTGGGGTCCCACGAAGTATGCCCAACACTGAGGGGGCCTGAAAAAGCTTGAGCGCCAGATGTCTGCCGATGACCGCATGGCTAACCTGAAGAAACAGTTTACCAAGCAGGATGCAATCATCGCAAGCTCAAGTGCCAGCTGGGTACTTAGCAGGCATCCTGCAAGTGAGCTTGCTGGCATGTTTTCGGTATGTTTACCAGGGGGCATATGGTACTCCTCGAGTCCTCTCTGAACAAGAGGAAGAAGGCGTATCCCAGTTAATGCGGGTCTTGATGCCCCCAGCCAGTAGGCTGCGACTTTTGTATAGATCGAGTACCTTGTTTCAGCATGGACTCCTGTCGTTTCACACTCAACACCAGTGCACCATTTTGAACGAAATTTAGAGAAAAGTCCGAATTCTTTGAGCCGCCCCGAGAGCAAGTATCCATTAGTAAAGAATTTTCGAAAGACCCTCGAGATAAGTGACTTGAACACCTGATCTTTCGCGTGTAAAGCGACAGCTCTACCAACTGAGCTAATCTCTTTCAATCATGAATACAAAATGAAATATAGACGTAAACCTGATGAGCATCTTTTATCATTATCATCTCTAATTCTTTTTATAAAATCTTGTTCTTCTAATTTTT